>VYZW01057774.1:0-125655 GCA_013401315.1 Balaeniceps rex | reverse complement strand
AGATACTAAACTGAAAGAGAGGGTACCAATGTTAACCTAGGTGATATTTTGACTGCAGAATAGTATGACCAGAAGAGGGTCCAGGCATGCTGAAAAAGCAAAAATTTACAGGAAGAAAAAAATATAAATTCAGTTAAACAAACTGGTAGATACACAGGTAGGTCTGGTGAGACCGAGACCAGCAAATGTGCCTGCCTAGACATAAATGGTGAAAGTTTATTGGGAGCCATGAACACAAAGGGAGCAAATAATGTCCAGTCTAACTCAATTTGAGAGGTGCTGTGAAGACACCGCCAATGAACGTGGTGTTAAAGTTTTAATAAAGGGTTTGGAAAACACAAGGGTATTCCATTCCTGAGGTACTACAACTGTAAACAGAAAAGTGTTCTAAACCAATACATCCAAGAAGAGTAGTGACACAGTCCTCTACACAGCTGTGCCATCAAAACAAAGACCAACAGTTTCTGCAGCACATATTCTAACCAAAAAAGATTAATACACTCAAGAAAGGGTGCATGACCTAGCAGGTGAGTATAAAAAGACTTCTCATCATACAGGGGAGTCCAGCATGAAAACAGCTAAAAATTCTATTTAATCATTGACAAAAGGGCATAGCAAATTCTATTTCCATATACATTTTGTTAAAGTCATCTGTGACAGCTTAGCAAAAAAGGTCTGAAGATTTTCACTGGTTACAAGCTCAAGAGTGTGTGAACAGCTGGAACAGGACCAGATCTCTGGGGGACAGACGGAACAACGATGACTTAAAAAAATATTTGTTCCATCTGAAACTAAATGTAAGTTAATTGGAACAATTAAAGATGACAACCTACAAGAAACATATAATACCATTAAGTGTTACAGACACTTTCTAAACATCCTTCTACCCCATCAGCCCTACAAAATACAGACCCCGGGATGACCATCCAAAATATTACTGGACATAAACAAAATCACTAAACTTTATGGATAGACAAGTTTAAGAAAAAGGCTAATAGTGTTTTTCTACTGGTATCAAGTGAACATCAGCATTAAGGAAGCTCAAAGTTTACTGTATATGGCAAAGAACGAGCAAAGAAACGGTCGTTTCTGTAGCTCAGGAAACATTGGCCCCACGAGCAAAATAAACATTGTTTGTGTTTGCTGAACAGAAAAAGCAGCAATGTACTCATTCTGAACTATTATCACTTTCCTGAGATACAGACAGTATCTTTTAGTTAAGCCAAAGAGTTGACAGTCCAAGTCAAATCTATTTTTACTACATCTGGTCCTACAGGAAAAGCAACGGCTCACAATTCAACTCGTGCACCATAAACTGCAGCCAAGTTGAATTTTGCTACAGATTGCCTGGGAATTTCCCCAAGCCAACAGTCTTAAAGAAATGGATGATAAAATATAGAATTGTTATTGACATATATAACAGAGGGAATCCAATTCATATTCTAGATCACAGAAATGCATCGATGAAACATGACATGTTACCTGTAGACATTTTAGCAGAGATTGAACTAGAAATCCTGTAACAATTAGAAACTGGAGGTCAAAAAAAAAGGTACAGAGCTGCTGGATGCTGGTGGAAGATAAGAATTCCTCAGGTTCCAGAAGGCATTGACAATGCACATCAATGGCTGCAGACAACAATGCTGTCTGGGAAGTGGGCCTGCAGCCTCACAAAAACTTTCTTCACTAGTATCTGTCTGCCTGGGAATGAACAAGACTGTATCTTTGCCAGTTCCCCCCACCCACCCAAAAAGAGGGACTGGGGTAGGTTATAGGATTTGCCACTTTGACAGAGGTATCAACAGACAATCAGAACACCAGCACTTAACACTTTCCAAGCATTCAATATTTCTAAAGACTAACACATTTACAGTAGCATACACTATTTCAGAAGTGACCTGCCAGCAAGGTAAATTAGTGAGTTGCCTAAAAGCATTTAGAAGTTAAAATTATTTACGAGAAAGTATTGACCAAGACGAAAAATTGTACCTCTCCTGAAGTCAGGCTTTAAGGGTTTTGCTTCCCAGTAAGCCTGAAGACAGAACACTGCAGAAGCACGTTCAGTTAAGTAGTTAAAGTTGCAATAACAATTATGAAGGATCTCTTTGAGATACCTTGAGCCAAAATGATCATCAGCATAACACTGAGTTAGCTGATGTAGGTCCAAATTCATGTTAAATTAAATGGCCCCAAGGCAAAGAATAACAAACAAAAGCATCCCAAGATCCACAGGACTCACAGCCCAAAGTAAATGAGTTATTAGTCTGAATCATAATTCAAGTTTCTGCAATTCCATTACAATATTGCCTATAAAAACCAAAAGCTTTTGAGTTTTAAGTTCACAAACTAGTGGAATCTCCAACTTGAAAAAGGTAGAAATGCCACTAAGGGATTAAAATCAGTTAACTTAAGTGTTGTGTGTAATGACCTGAGCCTCAAGTAACTCATACAGCTAGAGCTTGTCATACAGCAAAAAGCCTCAGAAGGTCTCAGTCTGCCCTGAAAAAACTGAGACACTCATCTAATTGTGTTTTAGTATTATTGTCTATACTAGTCAGCCTGTGGCTCTGCCCAAAGCATATTGCTCTCATCCCAACCAAGTGACCTAAGCAACTGATCACCAAGCCCTGTCCTTTCTGAGGACAAGGATCTACATCTCTCTTAACTAAAGCTTCATCTGCCAAAATCAGTGTCCAATGCCCTGATATAACAGATTCAGCATGTCAATTTCCCCACCCCAAAGTCACCAGAAAAAACATTCTGGTGTAGTTTGCCAAAACAAGTCCCAGACTCAAGCCATATGCACCAAGATGACTCGCGTACACTCTTGTATACACAGAATGAATCTAGAACGAGATGCTGTGTTTCCAAACTTCATCAGCACCCTTCCTGCTTCCCCAGGCTCAATAGGAACACCAGCTATTAAGAACTCTATCCAATTTACAACATTAGGTACTATAGATACTCAGCTATTTCCAACTTTCACATATGTGCATGG
Source organism: Balaeniceps rex (assembly GCA_013401315.1). NCBI lineage: Eukaryota > Metazoa > Chordata > Aves > Pelecaniformes > Balaenicipitidae > Balaeniceps > Balaeniceps rex. The sequence continues at coordinate 122,657 of VYZW01057774.1, read as the reverse complement.
CCTTCTCCCTACCTGAAAGCTTGCTACTTCTCCATTCATCATGTGATTAAATTTCATAATTATTTGAGACCATTTCCTTAAAAAAAGAAAAAAGTAGAAAAAATTTAACTGATTGTACTTTATGAATTTTAAGGACTGCTAAGTTGCTGTGATTCATACTATTTCATGACATAGAATATAAACACATCTGTGGATGCAGATTCACATGATGGCTACAGTTAAATTTCTGTGCTGCGTAAAGCAGAAAGTTACCTATTGCCATAACAGCAAAATAGCTTCTTTTAAGCTCAAAGCTTAGCAGGACTGCGACCTATAGCTTCTAAGACAGAAGCTACCAAGTACTTAGCAAAAAAATAAGAGATTTGAAGTCTTCATGATAATCTGACCTTTATAGCCAGAAATGTATTTGATCAAACACAGACTTAAATTCTAAAAACAAAGAACGTTTCACAGAAATTACTGCATGATGTGAGATGTTCTGGAATAACACTTAACATCCAAGGTAGCTAACAGATTGCCTTTGACAAGGTTAAACAAATTACTAACACGTCTTGAGATGCCACTTATAAACCACGATTTGCTCCTACCCAACATTTTCTCCCTTGTTTCTACCGCTTATTTTCTTTACTCCGCACAGTAAAAATCAGCTGAAAAGTTTCATTTTTGCTTTTAGTTGGTTTCACTTTCTAGTTGCCTGGACGCCACAAAAAGTTTCTGTTTAGGTTAAAAATAATCTTGGGTAATAGTCAGGAAAGGAGGAATCAGGCATGAATCTAGCTGAAATAATGCTTCTGCTAGCACTCAGCAAGATGCTTATAGTCTTTTCGGGAAGATGTTTTTATCTACACACAGAAACACACGCGCAATCCCTTCACCTGGGAGTTCCGAGTGAACCTTTACGGCTTAGCAGAACAACAACAACAACGAAAAGAAAGAGGTGTTGAAAGCCACCACTTCCTTCTCCCCGCCTGTCACAGCCGGCTCAGCTGTTCTGGTCGCGCTTCGCATCTGCTTCTCCTCCCCGAACAACCGCCCCCCTTCCGCGGCAGCCGCGCAGCAGCCCTGCCCCGGGAAGCTCCGCTGCCCGGCGCTGACAGGAGGAGGATCCCCCCGCCCCGGCCGGGAGAGGCATCTCCGAGCGGCGGGGAAGGAAGACAGAAAGTTTCTTCAGTGGGGCTCCGGCCGGAGGCGCCGGCTCCCCGGCCCTCCTCGGGCAAGCGGGGGAAGAAGCGCAGGCAACGCCGTCTCCTCAGGGGCCAGGCTGCCCCCGCCACGCCGGACACCGGCGGCAGGTAGAGGCGCTGCCCCCGTCCCCTCGCACCTCTCTCCCCGCCCTGCTGAGGGGAAGGGGGCGGTTTGCCAGCCGCCTCGGGGCGGCGAGCGCGCCTACTCACCGCCATGGCCCCGCCGGCTCTCCCGGCTAACGGTTCGATCTCCGCCACCGGCGGGCAGCGGCACCAAGGCGGGGAGCAGAGGGGAGTTCCCGATGGCGCAGCTCGGGCAGGGGCGGTGCCGCGCCGGCCGCTTCCCCCACCCCCTTACCCGCCCACTCCAGGTACCTGCGCTTCGGCCACCGCCGCTCCGCCGCCTTTCCTCTCCTCCCCTCCCCGCACCTGTCACTGTCTCCCGCGGCCGCCACCTTCTCCTCGCCGCCTCAGCACTCCCCTCCGCCTCGCCCGCCGGCGCCCAGCCGCCATCTTTGTGGAAGGCTGTGAGGGGCCGCGAGGGGGCAGTTCACTTCGGCGCACAGTGCGCCTGCGCGGAAAGCTCCCGTCCGGAGGGGGGGTCTATCGGAGGGAGGGGCGGGGTCAGATATGTGGGCGGGACCAGAGGGGGTGGGGCCTACGAGGGGCGGAACATATGGGAGGCGGGGCCTGCGGGAGGGCGGGGCGGGGCGGTGTGGTGTCTGTGGGGCAGAGGTGTGGGGCTGGGTCCAGGGCCCAGGCCCAGGCCCAGGGCCTGGGCCTGGGGCCGGGGCCGGGGCCGGGGCCGGGGCCTGGCCCGGGGCCTGGCCCAGGCCCAGGCCCTGGCCCAGGCCCAGGCCCAGGCTGGGCCCTTGCTGGGCAGAGTGAAGGGTAGGAAAGGTAGGAAGGGCTGCCCCTTCCCTATACACTGAGGCAGCCATTAACACAGCAAAAGTCAAAGGACTTTCAGCCCACCTGCCCTGAGGCCAAGCAGAGCCTCAGTGTCTGTAAGCACCAGAGGCATTCCCCGCCCGGTGCCCAGGCACGTAGCATCCGACATCCAAGGGGAAAGGGGAAGAAACGCGCTTTTCCAGGCGCTTATGCAGGGAGGAACTATCTTCCCTCAACACCTGCAATGTTCAGCTGATGTTCTGAATGCTAATTTGTGATTATCCTTTGCTTAATGTTTGTCCTTTCAACCGTTATGGATCAAAATGATTTTACTACAGTGTTTGGCTTAATGACCTTCTGCAGCAGTGGACTGAACAGAATGAGATGTTTTATAAAATGGTTTTATTAATTTGCCTTAAAGTTCTCTGTTATTCAGTTAATAAGTTGCTATTTCTCTTGCATTTCAGCAGTGTTCGTATCATTTTTATAGCTTAACAGCAAGCAGAAGTTAGCTCCTATCGACAAAGGATGCACCAACCGATGTTTTGCCATCCTGGTTGCTCGCTATAGGCCCCCTTTCCAAAACTTTTATAATTTCACTGGTGAAATAGCATCCTAGACTATGGTATGTCAGATCTCAAAAACTAGAGAGACTCAGGCCTGATCAATATTTGGATGAGCTACCTCGTTAGGTACTGCGGAAAGTGCTGCTGGTGATTCATTCGGTGGCATTCGTCTGTCTATGAGTCAGGGCTGAACAAATGCCACTGCACAGCATTTGTGGCTTGTACCATCCAGGGGCATAAAACTGGAGATCTTTGCCAATTGCAGCTGTTAGGAGATCGCTTGTTTTCCTACCTTACTCCAGTTTCAATACGGGTTTCTGGAATTAGCCAGCAGTTTCGGTGGTATATAGCAAAGGGTTTCCACAGTTGCTTTTGCCAGGCACCACTCGGTGATGGTGGTGGGGCCAGGAAGAGCAGCAGTAGCCATGGCCATGGGCATCATTGTAGGCAGCCACACATCCTGGCTTTGTGTCAGACCATACGGTTTTGAATTGGTGCATGCAGCACCGATTATACGTGCCCCACTGCCTGAGGGTCCTGGGAGAGAGCGTCCCTCATGCCTTCTCCTGGCTTCCCAGGGGTGCTGCTGCCTCATGTCCCTTGCAGGTGAAATTAAGAAGTCTGTGCAATGTTTTGGGTGTATGGATGCAGACATACAGCTGGGACAGGGAAAAGCTGAGAGTGTTTTGGGCTCTTCTCCCCATCCAAACACTGGTCCTGGTGGTGTGTAAGTTTACATTGCATGACACAGTCTGCTTACTTCTTCATTAGTTCATAGATATACAAATATGTGTAAATAAAATCTGATTTTCTGCAAGAAGACCATTTAAAGTCACCTGAAAAGCATTCCAAATAATATTAAAAATGGGTGGAAGGCATGGGGGAACCAAGATAGTGACCTCCTTATCTCTTTTTAGGGACTCGTGAATAAATGGATTTTTCTAAAACAAAACTAAGTTAGATTGGGATTATTTACCAGTCTAAATTGTCTATACAGATCTTAGCTGCTTCTAGATGATTGACCAAATGCCTTCACCCATTGCAGAACTTCCCAAGAGGACCCATGGAGACAGAATTTCTTTGCAGTATCATACCCGATACACATCCAAGTGCTAATGACGAACATTTATGAAATTGATGTTCTAGCTAAAGCCAATAGAGGAGAGGAGATAAATCCATCAGGGGGATGTTTTCAAGAGTACCATCTTAAGATACAGTCTTGACTGTATAGTAATGTCCCTCTTCTGTGGCTCTCATTTCTTCAGTCAAACAAAGGTATGGTCTCCAGAGAACTGTGAAGAATTGGTGTTATAACAGTCATTATTTCATATTTGCATTAAGTTGTATTTACTCAGCAAAATATGTAGCAATGTAGCACCTGGATCAGAATTGGGCAACTCACACTAATTTTAAAATCTACGTCACTTGATCCAGTTCTCCAATTCTCTCCATCCTTGCAGGAAATGGGGAAAACCTCCAGTTCTAAAGTTAAAATACCGTGGCTTAAGTTGGAGGGTTCAGGAACTCTCCTAGGCACAGCACCCCATTCCATAGTGAGCAACCTGTCTTTACACCTGCGCCAGATTTGTAGCCTATGCCAGACAGAGAACGGTGACCACTCTTGGTTAGTGGCAGCTCTGCTGTTGTCACATGGAGCTCCCCGAGCCTGTAAAGGCAGTGGTTGCCAAATGCAGATCAGCAGACTCACAGTCAAACTTTACAGCATCTTGTGTACCACCAACAAAGAGGTTTATCATCCAAACTCCAGCTGAAAACACTATGGGGAACATTTACCATGGTCTTACAGACCATAAGGACAGCGGTTTGGACTACGGACTGAAAGCCATGAGGTCAGTAGCACTGCTACTTTCTACCAGACAAGTAGTGTGTGTGTAATACAAAATGATTAAAGAAGTACAGCCAGTGTTTATTCTCTAAAACACGTAACTAATTCATGAGTATAAATAAAACAAGCTATAAGGTGTTAGCAGCTTTATAAGGTGAGTGAGGTTTAATTTTGATGTATTGGTAAAAAAATGCAGAAAACATATATACCACAAAATTGAGTCACCACTTCTTTTACGTCATTTCGGGTGTGCTGCATCTTCAACTGAGCTGCGTAACACTTGTCATATTTGTCTAGATCACTTTCAAAGAGGCTGCTGATCAGTATAAATTATTTGCTGGTTTCTGATTTGTATGAAAGGATTTGAACTGTAAAAATCCCACTTTAATATCAGAATGATGTATCAAAATCAAAGTTTGATGAGAACTGTTTAATGCCAGGCATGATTCATTTCAATGGTAAAACACATGTTTCTGGGGAAAAAGGAGTCTGAGATTTAATTGATATGATCAACTGTGTTTTTGCATAATTTGGCGAACTAGTAGGATTCAAAACACATTGAGCAGTGTCATATAATAAAATGTTTATCGCGTCTATAACTTTTTTTTGACACTTGTTAAGGAATAAATATTGTATGATATATTTTGCCATACATTTATCAAAATGCTGATGGACACCTTAAAAAGACACAAATCCACAAATCTTTGGCTTCCTTCCCTGCTTCTCAGGACATGGATGATGAAGTAAATCATTCTCTGACAGGATTAAGCCAGCTGAAATTTTAGAATGGTGGTACCAAAATGAATGGGAGGATTAAATGGATAAAAATGCTAATCCAGTCAGAGACAACAAAATTCAACCATTCAACTCCTGCATTACAGAAGTAACTCTAACACAGTATCAAGAATTTGGGGGAAATTGCGGTTTGTTAAATTCAGAGGATAGCTGGAATCTGCCGTTTCCCCGCTTACTGAGTCGTCTCCTTTTCTGGAAGAAATTCCACCAATTTCAATGAGATTACTTACAGAAATGAGTGTTGCTTAACAAGAACAGGCATGGTAGATTGTTCGCTTAAGATGTTCAGGTGCTAAACCAAACCAAACTCTATGAGAAAAAAATAATTAGTCAAAAATTTTCAAACTTGGTTCCAAGATTTAGACTTCAAAAACATTAGCTGGAGCCCAGCTGACAGAGCAGTCTAATTGTGTGGCATTTAATTTCTGATATGTTTATTTGCCAACTGGAAAAGCAAAATAGAGTCAGGGATTACATGCACAGGAAGAGGAACTACACAGTTTAGACCCCGAGTTCATTTATCTCACTTTATTAAAATGGAAAAATATATATATGGTGCAAAACTACTCGTTATAATATTACTTGTTAAACTCAAGTCAAAAACCCCACATACAAATGGTGAAAAATTCCAGACAATGATGTTCACCTTGGCATTTTTGAAACTGATCATTTTGTACCTTGTAAATCTTTATTTGTTGAAATCAGCCACTAGTTGAACAGCAATTTCCCCGTCATGAACTCAAGCTATGATTTCATATTGTCTACTGCCTTGTAATGATACTTAAAGCAGTGGCTGTAGGCACCAACAAAGAAGTATTTATTGGCCTCATTGCTTTTAAAAAACGCTGATGTTTGTTTTGGCTTTGTGAGCTGAGATATTTCTGAACTGTCTTTAGTGATCCCTTAGTTAACAGTTGGCTTGCAATAGATAAAGCTGAATAATCAGTGAGCTCCAGCTGTAATCAAAATGTTTACCAGAAGCATACTTTGAATTTGTGCCTCTGCTTGAAGTTGGTTTGAAATAATTTTGTAGCTTTCCTTTTCAAACCATGGTGAAAAGTTAGACATTAAAAGGTCAGTTGTATGGAAACAGACTTAGAAAATTCATGTGTGGTATTTAAGTGGCTAGGTTACTGGTCCATATTTATTTAGGAGCTTTTTCCTTCTTGAATATTCAGGAATTTCATACCCAAGTTTAGATTTTTCCAGGAGATTTGCTCTCAGGATAAATGGTAGCTTTCATCTGATGGACCACTGAGAGTCAAGTGTGAGTTTTCTGGAAGATTGGCTTTCTTTTGGTGAGAGGGCTGTACCTGGCAGAGTTTAGGATGGACTGACCATGCTTAGGACTTTTTGACCTAGTTGAGTAGTAAGGAAGTTACCTTTCCCATTTGAGCAGCTCTGCCTCTAACTTGAGGAGTTTTGAGACACACAAGATTTCCATTATCTCATCCTGAAATGCTGGGTTTGGGGTTTCCGCCATGACTCTTTTTTTCCAGCTCTTTGAAATACCAGGCTCATGTTGTGCTTGCAAACAAAGAAGTTGAAGAAAGTTTTCATCAACCTCTTCACATAAGGGTGTATTTCAAGCTTGTTCAATAAAAAGGCCTCGCAGTGCAAGTCCTTGTCTGGCAAGATAACAGCCTGAGTTCAATGTGCTCATGGAATACTAATTAGTCTCTTCATTCAGATTTTCCTGTTTTCTTCTTTTTTTTTTTTCCAAGAAGACTGAACATTTAGCATGTCGCCAACATTCTCTGTGGTTTTCTGGAAGAATTTAACTGCTTCATGGTGGCTTGGAGAAAGCTGGTTCCTCTCATATTTATTTCAAGTCTTTTTCTTCCAAGTGAAGTATCCAGACGGTGTGAAAGCATCATCTGTGTGTTTAGACAAAATCTGTTTGCACCTAAAAAATCCATGACAGTGGAAATCAAGTATACTTCACTAGCTTCAGAATAATGGAGCCATTGAAAAATCTTCAAACCAGGATGAGCACAAAGAACAGTCTTGTTTTCTGAAGTTCTGTGCAGGAAAAAGCTCAAGTCATGGTTGATGAGGTGTCTCAGAAATGTTAACAGTGTCAAGCAACTGGCAATTGGTTCCTGTGGCAGGAAATAGCAAAGGCAGCTTGGTGCTACAAGCAGTAGAAGCTGGCCTTATTGTTGTTGGAATTGTAGTTTCCTCCTTTTTAATCATCATGTGTTGTAAGTGAATTTGGTTTAGCCCCTGGAGAATACATATTTTGCTTTTGTGTGGTCTCTGCTCATTTGGTAAGAATGGTACTGGCTAATGTACACACAACTCTTGGGCAAACTGAAATATTTAGCTCGTCACTTGTTTATGCAATTGCATTTGTTGCAGAAAAGTTTGGAACATGGCAGGATGAAAAAGGGGAATAGCTTATGCCATGAAGCGCTACTAAAAACAAAGACACCCCTCTGGCTTAGGGAGTCTCTGAGCCACAAATTGCTCAGGGCTGGGAAAATATTGGGGAGAAGTATCACAGTGCAGTTGCCCATTGCATTGCTGTTGGCCATTGATGGAGACAGGATGCCGGGCTTTTACAAAGAACTGCTCTTTGGTCTGACCCACTATGCCTGTTTTCATCTACATCTGCTTTTATATTTTGTCTGTGTAAAAAAATTGTAACAAAGAACGAGCTATAAAGAAATTAAATTATGTTGTGTTAGTCTGTAAGGAAAAACTACCCCTTTGAAATCAAAGGCCCCAGCCAAGGTTTTGTCAAGGTCTGTACGTTGATATAGTTGGTGATGAACATTAGTATATGTGAGGCATGATCAGAAAACAAAAGTACCTGCTATGGTCTTAGATTCTTGCCAGGAAAAATTGCTCAATGAAGTGAAATCCTTTTGTTTTCCTCAAACCATATCTTTAGTTCTAGCTAATTCTGTTTTAACACTGAAAACTATTTAATTCTGCTTTAATTTTCTCCCAAGTAACCTGTAATCTTTCCACGCACTTCAAGCAGAGACAGTAGGTAGTTAAACCTTGTGTGTGGCTGATTCTGAATACTACTGCAGATACTTCTGTGCAACCCAGGAGACTCCACTGACTGTAGAAGTGAGCAGCTTCTGTTTATTTTTGCATGTTCCTACAAATATGCAACTTTCAAGTGCTCCCTACTAAAGTATTAAAAATAAGAAACAAAAAGGAATAAAAATAAATAGTCTGAACTTCTATTTGCTATTTTTAAACTCAAGTGTTCTTTGAATGCAAGCAATGGGTATGTTCAGTGATCATAACTCAAGCAGATTTCTTGTACGCTGACCTTCCAAATGATAGCAGCCTTGCATTTCTTGGAAGGACTTATCTTTGGAAACAAGGGTCACACAGCTTGAAATGTTGTTGATGGCGTAAAAAAAGAAAATTATATTTCTTCTGCATGGTCTTTGATCTTCTAGGAGTCACTCCCCATTTGTTCCAGTGTAGGTGAGCACCACTCCAAAGGCCCCGGCAAGTGAGATGACTCCAGGGACACAATCTACGTAGCCAGCATGACCCTCTTGCCTCAGTAGACAGCCCTTAAGCTCTGTGACATGGTAGGAAGTTCCACCACTGTCTCACCCCGGCTTGTGCAAGAAACACCTGCCCATGTTTGCAAATCAGATTCTCTTTTGGAAAGATGAAACCTGGGATGTAGCAGAGCTCTCTGTGGGCAAAGCTGTGATTTGAAGCTTTTGGCTGAGAAATAAGCATCAAACCCACAAGAAACAGCAATTGTCTTTTACACATTTTTTTCATGAACATTTTCTTCCTATGGTAAGTACTTCAATGTTCTGAGCATTTATTAAAATATGGACATAGGAACTTCAAAAATATAGGAACTTATCATTATTATAATGCCTTTTAAGTAATTCTCTCCCACTCCCTCTGATTTTCATCATCTTTTAAGTTTAAGGTTTAGGTTTTAAGTGTAAGTCTGTGTTCTTCATACCAGTAACTGACGTGGAGCATCAATGTCACACTTAAAACAAAAAAAAAGATAGTTTGCTTCAGGCCTCTTTTCATGTAGTGTTTTGGGTTTTCATCTTGCTGAGGGTGTTAAAGCATGGTCCTTACTACAGAAACATTATTCTGGAGTGAGCAATTTGTTTCATGCAAAATTTGAGATGTCTGGGGAAATGTTAATTTGGGGCTTCCTGATAGAAGGCATGAGATTTACGTGTTTTTTCCCCATTTCAGACTGTCATTGAAGACTTAGTTAACTCTTTCTCCTCTTTTCCTCCAGGATATTGGGTCTTCAGTCTTAGATCAGGCACAGATCTTTCCATTTTGGTATCATTTTTGTACCTCTGGTTTAGACAATATTCTTATGTTTTATTTTCAGCGTGGTGCAGCCCACCTCATTTTTTTCCTATTCCATGTTTTTTTTCTTCCCTCTGACTTTAAATGAGAAAGGGTAAAGACCAAGTCCGCCCAAGTTGGCTAGTGTCAGACATAAAAATCTCTTACAATCTTTCTTTCCACTGGCACTTACTGTCTGAAGATCTAGAATGATGCAATGTATAAATTTTTTGTGTTGCCTTATGTGTATCTGTAGGGATTCAGCTCCTCTGGGACTTTTACTTGTTCCACTCTTCAACTTAAGATTATTTTCTTTAATTTCTTTCTGCTGCTGGCACAATGGCATGTTCATTAATCACTCCAACCCAAGGTACTTGAAAGAAATTGTCTCTATCTGGTGACACAGTTCCAACAGCTTTTGCCTAACAGAACATGTGCTTTTACAGAGCTCCTCCCCTCGATATTTTTGTGTGTCTGGACAGAGAGCCCACTGAAAGGTATAACTGACTGCTGCAGGGAGAACAGTTTGGCTGCAAGATAAGGAAAGCAGTCTAGACAGATCTGTCTCAGTACACAGGATAAGATTATTTTGCCTATCTAAAGTTCTGTTCCAATCATTTAGTGCACGTTTATATTTTTAGTGATGACATCCTATTTCTTCAAGGATTTTTATGAGAAACAATCAGACTCCTCTAGCCTCACAATCTCCTACAAATCATAGTTTGTTTGGGATTTTAGGTCTTGTGCTCAGGGCTGCTGGCCTCACTAAAGACATTTTCTTTCGGTGGAGGAAGAATTTCCATATTCCCACTAAAGAATTTTAATGTGCAATAGCTGAAGAATTTATGTTTATTCTAGCATCAGGTGTTTTGACATTTCAGGCGGCAGGGGCATTTGATGCAAGGTGTGTGTCAAAAAGATTTGGGGCTATGTCAGGAATGCTGAAGGCTAATGTGGACCATGTTATGATACTACATTGTTGCAGAATCAATCAGTGCCTCTCTTGGGATAGATTTGCACATACCACGAGAGTAACCCCCAAACACCTGCAAGACTAGACTTGTGGGCTGTTAGAGAGAGAACCTGTAATATAGTCTTACACACCTCTTAGACCACTTTTTCACTTTTCCAGGTACATTTTTGTTGCCTGCAGACAGTCTGCCAAGGAGTCTTATGTTAGTGGAAGGGGAGACTATGTCCAGCAGCACTTTAGAAAACCTTGTTGGAATGTGATATAGCTGGAGTCACTGCATTAAACTCTGATCCTCTCTGAAATAAGAATACAGCTGAAGAAGGTCTAGAGGAAGCAATAAAAATAGCTGCTGTGTGAGGCAGAGACAGAAAGGTCAGGCTATTAGATGCTGTTGCTATTAGAAGAAACAAACAAGGGATGATACGTTAGGTATATGCAAAATTTTCCTTAGGTTCTGCAAAATCATGAGCTCAAGGGAGTTCCCAGTGAGGTTAAATGGCAATACAGCTCAAACTGATTAAATGGGTCTCTCCAAAAAGCACACAGACTTTCAGAACTCATCACTCAGGCAAAAGTTTTAGGAGTTGAATAAGAATTTCTGCTGCTACCTTAAATAGAAAATAACATGGAAGAGGTTATAAAACTTCATGTTCCAGGATGAAAGTCAGCCACTTCCTACTTAGGGTCAGGAAGACGCTTCCCCTGGAGGTACACTATTACGGATTGTCCATTACAGGATTTTTTAGCTTTATATCTCAGTCTAAATATTGCCAGCAACAGTGTTTCGCTAGATGAACCACTGTTTCGTAACTGCTGGTCTACTCTGTTCTAAATTTAACACCCTTTTCAAATGTCTCAAACCATGCTGCCCTAAAACTGTTATTTTTTTCTTTGTCATACATGAGCACATGAGCATAAGAAATAAGAGGAAATAATTTCCCTGCTGATCTGAATACATATCCACTAACTTGTTTAATTAGAGTTGTGTGTGTAGAGGAGACAGCTTTCTGATAGTTTCTTTTCCCTAAAATACTGTAGGCTAAATTCTGTCCACCCTGGGTAACAAAAGCCAAGTTGAAGCAATAGTCCCTAATTTAGTACCAGTGTATTTGTACAACATTTGAGAGCAATAAAACACTCCAACATTTTTGCTATGGTACTTATCGTGAGTGAGCAAGCTGCTAGTTATTGGCATTACTGACTCACCTTCCTGTCCGCCCTGACTTGGAGAGATAGAAAGTGAATGGGACATTGTCAGAATGGAACTGCAAGCGAACGCCTCCTGATAACCCACTAACAGGACATCGAGAAGTCATCAGTGCAGAAAGCGTAAAAACACAATTAATCCTCTAAATATGAGAAAATCTGCTGTCATTTTCCACAAAATAACCTCAATTGACTGAAAATTGCTTCAGCCAGTTTTTTAAGCGGTAAAATATTAAGTAAGAGCAGTCTTTCAGAGATACTAATTTCTGATCTGCTTTGAAGGGTAAATATGAAGGCTATGTTGTGCACCCTCCCTGAAATACTTGGAAGGAAGAGTCTTGCTCACGAGGAAAGCATCCTCTTTTCCTTGATCCTTTACACCAGATGATCTCTATTTGCCATCACTATGTTAGCAATGGCACACACGTTTGGGGCTGTATGGCAAAGCTCGGGTCATGAAAGTTGAGGTATGTGGTATAGAAAAAGGCTTTGAAACACCAATAAAGCTGTATCTCTGGGTGGTAAAAGTATATGGGATTTTATCTCTTATTTTATTAGGTAGATTAATTACAGGGTTGTAGCTATCACCCCACAGGTAAATCACAGGAGTCTCACTTGTTTTTCACTCTTTTGCTCAGTCCTCTCCATACTTAAATCTCACTCTCAGAGTGAATTTATTTTCCACGTGGAACATTAAAATGAGCTCTCCTGAACCATTATGCTACTGGGAGAAGTAGCGTCTATTTAAAAATATAGATATATCCCTATGGGTTTATGCAGTCAATAACTCAAAATAGCTTGTGTTTACCACAGCACAGCTATCGTGGACTTAGTCATTCCCACAGAGAGTCTTTGTTACATTTGAAAAACACCAATTTTGAAATCAAAGGATCTGGTTCTTATTTACACGACTGTGCCAAGAGGCCTTACAGTGGTTGCAAATGACATTGGACAGAACTCCTGGTCTCAAGTGCTGAGGCTTGAGACTTTCACAGCATCACCCTGCTCAGACTTCCCGCAGCGTATGACCCTTCTTCTGGCCCCGGGCGCAGCAGAGCCCTGTGGTCCATTCCCTGGGGTGCTGGTTGGAGCCCGCCCATGGTCTATGGGCCCTTTCATGAAGTATTTCAGCTAGTTTCTCCTGATAATACCATGTGAATTTCTTTAAATCCTTAATATTGTCTCACCTCCTTATTACTGTCTGATTGACTTTTTTTTGCTGTGTCTGGCTATGTCATTTCTTCATGGAGAAGAGGAAGCTGAGGGGAGACCTTATCGCCCTCTACAACTACCTGAAAGGAGGTTGTAGCGAGGTGGGTGTTGGTCTCTTCTCCCAAGTAGCAAGTGATAGGACGAGAGGCAATGGCCTCAAGTTGTGCCAGGGGAGGTTTAGATTAGATATTAAGAAAAACTTCTTCATGGAAAGGGTTGTCAAGTATTGGAACAGGCTGCCCAGGGAAGTGGTGAAGTCCCCATCCCTGGAGGTATTTAAAAGATGGGTAGAGGAGGCGCTTAGGGACATGGTTTAGTAGTGGACAGGTATGGTTGCACTTGATGATCTTAAAGGCCTTTTCCAACCAAACGATTCTATGATTCTATGATTCATATGTGTATGTGCATTTGTATTACTTCATCACTGGAAATACTGAATAAAGTTGCCTTTTTTCACACTCAGAGAAGAAGTTGCTTACCTGGTTTGTATGTGCTGGGTTCCCACTCATTTCCAAGCAATGTCTCTTCAGTGTGGAGTAGCACTCCTCCAAAAAGTGTTGAGCCAGGTCGTTAGCTGCAACAGCAATTTTCATTTCTCAGTGGGGGTGTTCACTGCTCCAGCCATAACTTATGAGTAGAGATGCCTCTAATCTGCAGCCCCCTGGCGCAGGAGTTTTCATCCTTTACCTCTGATACCGACTTAGGACTACTTGAGATCAGTAAGTTCTGAGAAGAGCATAGATATCATTAATAAACATTTTTAGGTCATTTGCCCACATGTTAACATGACATTTGTCATAGAGTGCTGCCTGCTTGTATCCCAGCATTTGCCACCTGACTGTTGGTATATCAAGATACACCCCAAAAATGCCTGTTTTCTGCCTGACTTTAAAGGGTACTTAGAAGAACTGGCTGATGTGCAGAACAGCAGCAGAGGATTTGCAGTCAGGTTAATTACAATTGAAATGGTAACAGGTATATAACTGGACCCTGTAAAGGGTCCACACAGGGACCACAAGATGTGCCTGCACTTGGTGGTCTTCTTCCTCTTCTTTGGAGGATATAAGCACGGACAAATATTGCTGGAGACCAAAAGAAAACTTTTGGTTTCGTGTAATAGGTATTCCTTGTTTAAAAAAAAAACAAATCCATAGGATAAATGATGTAATTTGGCTTTCAGCTTAATATCTGTTTATATGGTGACAATTTCCATCTCTACTATATTGTCTTTCAGCTGTAATATTTTCTTCACTTTGCAGCCAACTTATTGAAGTCATTTGCCACAGAAGGTTTTGAAACATATTATTTATGGCTCCAGCCTGTCACCCTCAGACAATATTCTGAGATGATGTAATGCAGCTGTACATAGCATTTCTGTATTTTTCTACACTTTGTCATTTTTTCTATACTTTGCCCTTTAAAAAATACAAAAGATAATATTTGTTTTATCTTGTGTTAGAATTCTGTAAGAAGATACATAAAACCTAATAGAAATTATGTTTTCTGTTCCGTTTTTGAAGTTTTTATATTAATTCCTATAGTGCGAAAGGGCTAAATAAGTTCTGATCAATTCAGTTGAGTATATGAACAAACTCCATACTTCTTTGTCTTTGTTATATCTGGATTTGGGATTTCAAAGTGCTTTTGAGACTATTTCATTGTTAGGAAGGAAAGTGACTTTTTTTTAGAATTCTTGAATGAATGAGTTCACAGTTAGCATGACATATGAGACTCATTTCCTCATTTGTTACTATTTTAAACATATACTTATCCTCCCACTGTTCCTGAAAAAGGTCTGTTTCTTGTAGATTCTCTACCCAAAAAAACCTATAAAAACTAATGTAGCTCCTTAACCTGGCAGACAGTGGGCAGTCCCTTTGAATAATGAATAGGAGTGGTTGATGCCTGTGAAGGTCATGTCTCTGTGGACATTAATAGGGGTCCCTTAGGCAATGCTGTGCATGTTCTATGTACCAGCCAGGCACTTCAGGTTTCCTTATAGTCAATGGAGAGGAATGGGCACTTCTTGGGTGCATTTTATCCACATTGAAGACAGAAGTGTAAAAGAGGTGGGTGGGTTGCACTCTAACTGTAAAAGGAAAGTCAAGAGTCCTTGTCTGGGAGTTTCTCCCATTCCCTGGTCCTCAAGCCAATCCCTGCCCGGTTCCGAGGATAGCTCAAAACTTCTCAGAGCTACAGTGCCTACCTTCAGCTTTGGTACAGCACCCAGAAGTGACTGGGGTGCGATGTTCAGACATCCTACTCCATGGGAATAGATGTTGTTCACTTTGCAAGGAATTGTTACAGGGCTGCATTCACTGGTTTTGTGGCTTCCTCCTTCACCCCAAGCTTTGCACCACGAGTATGCTCAAATGTACAGACGGTCTTGCGCTTAGACTATTTGTAAATGCTTGCATGCATTACACTGGTTGGAAGCACAGTGTTTTTCATCCCACCTGCCTCTGCTTTTTCATGTCAGTGCTATTGTGTGATGTCCTGGACTTTGTAATTTGCATATGTAAAAACTCTTACCCTGGGTTTAGTCATTCTTATAAAACTGTGAGCAGTTGCAGTATATGAAGAATAAGAAGTAATGAAGTAATGAAGAGTAAGAATACTGATTTGCAGAGTGCTATTTAATGCAAACTTGCCAAGTGTATCTTCTTCTAGAGAGTTAATGAAGACCAAAGTTGTTTGTGATGACCATATAATTAAAAGGAAAATGTTCTCTTCTCTCATGGTCACTGATGTATTGGTATGTCGGTTGTGGCAAATTAAGTTGCATCTGAAATTTTGTTTCCTTCCTCATGTTTGCTGGGAGACCAGCACAGTGTTTTAAATGTGTTTCCTCATTTTAACTTTAACAGAGTTCCTTTGATTTCTATTACTTGTGGTTTGTAAAATCATTCTGGTTAGGTTTTTTATTTGCTTTGAATGTCTGATAGACTCCCAACCTGAATTAAATCCACAACATTTTATTCATCTTATTTTATATGGAAATCATTGTTTTCTCCAATTGTCCTTTTAGGAAAGTATCAGGAAAATAATGCTTAACCTCTGTAGAAAACCATCTCCTAAACAGAGAACTATTTTCTGTCTTGCAGGCAAAACAGCTACTCCCCAGTTGCTTTAGTGCAAATGTAGTTATACAGTCCTTCTAGCAATTTTTTTTGCTGACAGAATCATAGGTAAAATAGTGGGTTTGGTTCCCAGGAATTTCTAAAATGGGACAGTAATATTTTTCTTTCTCCTTCATAGCTTTTATGGAGGAAAATTTCTCTCAGCAGAAAAAAAAAAATCAAAATTTAGATGTCCCTTCTATACTTTTTCAAGCAATGCTTCCGCTCATAGTCTCCCATACTGATTTTACAGCCCAGACTCTCTCAGTGACAAATATACTTGATAGAGTTATTTGGCTTAAATATAGCAATTAACAGGCAAGATGATGCTCTTAAGATTTAGCAATTGATTAATTAAATACAGTTGTCCACTAGCAAAGTCATGCATGATTTTACTATAAACTCTGTTTTTTCTAATTTTTCTTTTCCTTGTTCTATCTGTATGTTTAATTAAAGCAGTTTGTTTTGGGCATGAATGGGAGATACAGACAAGTTATGAGGAATGCACAAGTCCAAGCTAAGCTCACCTGCACCATGTTTGTTGCATAGAGCATGGTCAAGGCTCCCCAGTGATTCTCCTATGCTACCACGCAGAGAAAGGTTTTGGGATTTTTCAGACCTCATGCTTTGCTGGTCTGCAGGAGAGCTGCTAAAGGTGTGAACGGAAGCATCGATACTGACAACAGTTTTAGCTTTAATTGTAAAATAGTCTTGCCTCTTTAAAATTATTTTTCAGCCCCGGTGGCTTAGAGCAGTCAGGTTGTCAGGTTGTTGGTGTTGCAGAGACTTCTTCTCCAGATAAGAAATTAGAAGCAGAGGGAAGACAGGTACAGAACCTAAGGGTGGACATGTGAACAAGAGCTGCTTCTTCCTATACAATTAATGGAGGAGAACACACCCGAGTACTAGCTCCTTACTCTGAGTTGTCCTTGGGAGTGACTTTCCCCTTTCCATTGACTGCCGAGGGAGCTAGGGAGACTGGTTTTCTAGTTTAGGCACCTAAGTCAGGTACTGAAAATTGGTAAGACAGGAATGGTGACACAGTAATGGGTTTGTTCTTGTGAATTTGCCAGTATGTACTTACTGACAGTGGTGTTGATGAAGAATCATCAAGCTTTGAGCAGGAGATCGGAGCTGACATCTTGGTGTCACTGAACTCTTGGATACTGAATTCACTGGAATTGGTATTTCACCCCTGTGGGCGAAATGCAGCAAGATACACACCCATCCCATCCTAGCCTTCCTGATCGGGTGCTCTCTGCCAGCACTTCGGGCTATGTAAGGAAAAGATGCTCGGATCCACAATTTCAGTTTACCCAACTTGCACAGAAGCAATTTGACTATCTCCATTTCTGCAGGGAAACACAGAGGTGGATGGAAGACATTACTAAGAAATGAGCATGGCAAGCAATTTGTCATTTTCATGTCCAAATCTGTATGACAGTGATACTCTCTTAATTGAAAGCTGTGTTTTCCTGCAAAAGAAAAAGAAAGTCTGTCTTTTCTACCCTGCAAAGTTCATTGTGGTTGCTAGAGAAAGCAGTCGTTGAAGAGACTGTCTTTTGCTTTTACTGAGAGTTTCCCCTGAATCTCTCACAATAAAATTAAATGGTGGTCTGTGTAACTGATTACTATTAGCTATTACTGGGCATATCCTGATATTTTCCTTAAGATCAGAGGTCACACACATGGATTTACCAGAATTTTCAACTCAGAGGAAGAGAGCTTGCCAAGGGGTTTGGATACATCTGAAGGCGTGTCTAGGCTGTGCATGGTGTTAAAAATTCCTGCCTTACATCTGTGTAGCTGGATGTGTGCACAGGGACCAGTATGATACCAAGGGGAGACACTAGCTTGAGTCCCAGAAGCAGAGTATCTGCAGTGCTACCTTCAAGGTGTCTTGTCCATCTTTTGGAAGCCATGTTGCAGGTGCAGCGACCCTGTTCCTGGCTCCAGATCTGGTGTTTTCAGGATTGGTCTGGTGATCTCAGCACCAGAATTCTCTGTGCATCTACCCCCATTGTACAGAAATATTATCCCCAGGTTTTTAATGTAAAACCATTGGGTAGGAGCTAACAGAAAGTGGCTCATCAGGTTCAAAGTGATGCCTTGTTCCTTAAGAGATGGAAACAAATTTTAACGGAGTTATCCAGCAACTTAAATATTCGCACTTGGCATAAGGGAATTTGCTCACAGATCTTGCCAGAGTGGGTAAAGAAAGAATAAGACAGCTGGCATAAAAATGTACACAGCAGATGGTCTACAAACTCCCCTGAACCTTTACTCTTGAGTCACCCTCTAATCCTACTGCAGCCACTGAACCCTGACTGTCATGTTATAACAAATACACCTGAGGAAGAGGGATCAGCTACTGAGTGAGGCTTTCTTTCCCGAATTCTGCATTTGTACCTGCCAGTGCTGTTTTGGCTGTCCTAGCAAGGTGAGATCAAAGAAGCACCTTCCCTATATCCAGGGGAGATTAGTTGCTGGGGGGGGTGTGTGCTTTTTCGAAGTAAATTTTTCCCTGAAGTTGACTTGTATGAGTCAGCCAGGTCCAGAAAAGGGAGAGTGCGTGGGTGTGAGAGGTTTGCACAAGATTATTACACTCTCTCAATATTCTGTGTTTCTTGTCATCTGTCTGTAGTTTCAGAGAATCCAAAAATTAACCTTGGACGGGAAGCAAAGCACAGATCTTGAATGTTTATTTTTCTGGTGTCTTTTCTTTCATGTTCTGAGGTGCTTTTCTGGAAATATACTTAAGTGACTGGCTACAAAAAACATTTGAGATGTGATTTACATGGAGAGGATGGCTTGAGCCCCTCCCTAGGAGCACTGTGCACAGGAGTGCTGTGTTTGGCTTGTCCTGCAGGGAAACAGAGACACGGGTGTTTTCATCTTCTGTCTGGGGAAAAACCACCTCAAGATGTTGTTACCGTATTTTAGGGAGGGGAGACTGTGTGATTTGCTCAGGAGTCTTTAGGGAGGCTTTAAATAATATTAATTATTATTTAAAGGTGGCCACTGGGGACATGGTAAACAGCAGCTTCTAAAAGCAGGAGACAGGTGGAGATACCATTAGGTTATCCGACAAGACCAGTGTAGGTAGAAAGGGAGAAATAAAGATGGAGTGGAGACACAGCGGAGTTCCATGAAGGGGAGAGACCTCTGGGATGTCTTAGCAACTTCACTCACAATTTAGAAGTATTTTGGTGGCAAAACAATGTCACATGGCCAGTAGCAACAGGTGGGACAATGGACAGGTTTTTCTCTGCACCCTTTTCCATGGAGGAGGAAAGAGGAAAAAGCTTCAAACTCTTGGCCAGTTATTTAGGGACATGGTGAATGCTGGAGAAAATGAACTAGGAAGCGATAGTCGAGAAACAGCCTGGAGTATGGAGTGATAGGGAAGCCACATGAAAGAAAAAAAGGTTTAGAGCACAGAAGGAGACAGATGACACAGGTGAGAAAATATGAGAGGATGGGGAAGGTAGGAAAAGGGACTTAAGAGATGGTTATTTATTTTCAAAGAGGGAGAAGAGAAGAAAGAATAAGAGCGGCAACGGTAGCAGTGAAGAAAGAGGCTAAAATCAGAAACAGAAGAAAAGGGATTTTGTAAGAAAAGTAGGGTTAAAGAATGTTCGTGGAGATCAAACAGTAAGTAAATTTAGTAAAGTATTAAAAAGAAAAATGGGAGAGTGAAAAAGAAAGTTGCAGAAAGAAGAATTAATAAGGAGAATAAATGAGAAAAGGAGAACTAAGTCAAGGGAGAGAATTTTTATGCTCTAGAAAGCTTGACTCTGACCTATTTTGATATAAAATATCTTTAACATCTATTGGACAGACAGTACCAAGGGAACTTTGGGGTGATTGGGGAAACTAATCTGCCTGACCCTAGAAGACAGTGGTGCTGGCTGAAGCTCTGCAATGGGGAAGGGAGATGGTGGCTCTGAATTGGCAATCCCAGCAAGTAAGCCTCACTGGCCTTTGCAAACTTCCCTAGGGCCTTTTACCAGCCCCCCTCTGCCAACACAGGGGCCAGGTTTCAGTTTTTAAGGTACAAAACCAGTGTCTCAAACCGCACGTAGAAACCTGGTGAAGTTAAATCACTGCCTGGGCTATACATGCTTATTTGCCAAAGTGGGATGAAGTCAATGCGCTTACCAGGATGGTGTGTACTGGCTACGGAGAAGGAAAAAGAAGGGGAAAAGGATAGAATAATAAAATAATTTAAATGGAAACGGGCCTCTGCACACCTCCAAAACACAACTGGTGTTCCAACGCCAGGCACCTTGGTGGTGCTCTGCAGGACTGTCTCCAGTATATTGGTGCCTGTCTTGTACTGGGGAGCCTGAAATCACACACAGTACTCCACATGAGGTTTTGCAGCAGAGGCACAGGCTTTGGGGCTTATGTGTGCAAGAGTAAAAAAAACCCCTGAAGGTTATGAAGACAGTGCAAATGTTCAAAAATCTCTATAGCTACTCTGTTATTAAACTTTCAAAATCTAGGCACTTCCATTTTAGCATAACTGTGTTCAGTGCTGTAACTCCGATCCAAGAAAAACACTCTTGTAATAGTCTAAAAGCATGCAGTTTAAAAATGATGCCCACTTAAGAAGTAATTGCTCTCATTTGATATTTAACTGCTTCCTTTTTCTCAGATTCCAGAGGGCTGTTCGGAGGGAAAGGAAGTTTTGCCATATCACATGGCTGATATTGTGGAGATTGAAAATAGCAAAGTACACCAGCCAAATTTAGCATTACCTCACGCTCAAATATGCTGCTGCTTATCTACTCTTTTACTATGAAATAATACAGTTTAGTGTCATATATTTATGGTTCACCCGCTTTTGATCAAACGAAACCCTCTTACTTGAGGCAAGAGAAAGGTCTATTAAACACAGACACAGATACCAGACGGCTCAGGATATTTGTCTTTTTCGAGGATAATGTTAGAGCGTGGAGCCAAAACTTGGTTCAGAGGCTGCCCTGAGGCCCCTTGGGGTTACATTTTTTTAAAAAGCAGCCAATAACCCTCGCCTCCAGAGCAACAAAACTCATTTCATGGACTCATTTTTCCGATAACAGTCACATCATCATTTTGAAAACAAGCAAACCCAATGACCAAATCCAAACAATTTCCTTGAATGGAGTGGCAGCGAGAGGCTGAGCTTTCGTTTTACCTACTAGCTCTATAGTGACAGTCAGATGTGCCTGGGGGGACACCTCAGGGGGTGGGGGAATGCACATGAAATAAAACTGTGGTAGGTGCTACCTTATGGAACAAGTATCCTTATACCCTTAGGCAAACCCTGCTGTTATCACAAGGAACTTTTGCACTGCATTACCCAATGCATACCATTTGCATTCCAAATACCCTTTACATAAATATTTGTCATCCTCGCTTGTTTTGCTATGAGCTGTGTAAGCTCTTTAGGGCTGCGCCTTGTGATCTGGACACTGGGTTCATTTAGTCATCTTCGGTTCCACTTCCCTATGACCTCTCCTGTGACTTTTTACCGTTACCAAAATGTCTCTGTACCTCAGCTCACAACTCATAAAATAGGAGCCAGAGCTCTTGCTGGCCAAAGAAAAAGCCTTATAAAGATCTTGCATACCCAGGTAACAAGGCTGTATCCAGAGGATTTAGGAGGACCATTAGATTAAAGAGCTGATATATTGTGTAAGGCCAGACACAGCACGCTCTGACTGGGGATGTCCCTTTCACCAGGCACACGCATACCCACCAAGCAATGAGAAAAGGGGTCTTCAGTTTCTCCCTATGAAAATACTTACATGCATTTATCAAGCAGTGTCTCAAAAAGTTATAGAAATAGCTACTTTCTATGTCTCCTGTGGTCCAGTGAATACATTTCTGAACACTATAAAATGCTCACGATAGAGATATTGCGAGGTAGATACTGGGGAAGATAGGTATGAGATTGCACGCAATTTTTTGCATAGTCCAGTCTACCTAAAAGATCATCTTTAACCAAAGAAAAAGATCAGATTACAACAGGCAGGTCAGTAGATGTGCTGCTGGCATGTACACCTAAGGATGAGCCGCTACATCACAGGAAAGGTTTAAGATGCTTTGTAAACTGGTCATGTTAGTATGATTTGCTCTTGGCCTTGTAGGAACTGAATAATAACCTGTCTTACAGAAAGGATGCTGTGAAGATACACTGTTTTTTAACCACCTTCACTAATGCATATAAAAGATAAGATGGTATCTCACGCCATCAGTGTAGCAGAAATCAATGAGCTTACATTTCTTCACTGGGGTATCTGCTAGCAACAAAACACAGGACACAATTGTTACCTTCTTCTGAGCTGACATCAGTGTGGCCATTTTCACAGCGACGTTCCTTGAGGAGCAGAGATGATTCTCAGGGTATTGAGGTCTTTGTCATCATTTTTCTTTTCTTACAGATTTTTCTTTGAATTTGGAGTTCACAAAGTGAGCGACAAGAAGCACCACCGACACATGGAGAGAGCAAAGGCATTACTTTTTCTGTCTCAGGGTCTTTCTCAAGATATTTTAAGACCAAGATATTTTCAGTACCTGGCAAAATAATTGGAGGTGATGTTTTTACTTTTCAGAAATTTTGAGTAGGGCCTGGCTGTTTCCCTAGTGCGTACTTTAGAACAGAGCCAGTTCCACACAGAAGGAAATTTAAAAGAAAAGTTTGTCTCTTTTCTCAGTGCCTATTCTTTTCTAGGCTTCAGGAGGGTTTGCTTGGAACATAACGATTTTGCAGGCAGCATGAGCATTATGTCAGTGTTGGCAACAAGATATGATATCATTATTCCTTGGAAGGTGTTTTTTTTAGGTTGTTTGTGTTCCCTTGCGGTGCACCTTCAGTCCCCACCCACACCTGCTGCCATGTCTGCTCTGAGGGATGGAAAGATTGATTCTGTCTAATTTTGCCACCCACTCTGAAGTTGTTGGTTCATAACCTCTGCTGAGACTCTTCATTTCATGCCAAGTTTTGTGAATGGCAAAGCTGCCTAAAAGCCAGTTTCTTAAATGTTGAGTCCCTTCTTTATAGAAAATTCCTTACAGAAAAGTAAACCGATCGCCCTCTGTACTCGCTGTATGTATGGTGGTGGCCTATATAGTTTATTTCATTTTCCTCTCTTTGTCTATCTTTACACGCACATTTGCATGCACATGCACGCACACACACTCACATTTTGAGGACTAGCAGAGCAGTTCAATGTTATAATTCTTATCCCTTCTCTGAGCTGTGAAATTGTTAACAACACTGACAATTAAATCAATACCATGGGCGTCTGGCTGGGAACGCGGTGAAACTAAAACTCAAAAACTGTAGTTCCAGGTGCTTTGCAGACTCCAACTATTTCTGCATCAGGCAGCCACATTTCATATTTTGAGGTCGTTCCAAAGCCACCACAAAGAGAGGCTTTGCTTGTTAGAAAAGAAACTAACACAAGAGTTTTTTGAAAAAATATTATGGTTTTTTGCTAATGAAATAGAAAGTCAGAGGCTGGCGAATGTCTATAGGATTTATCTGCATCCAGGTCCTGTTCTGCTTCCCTTGGCAAATAGAGGTCCTGTTGTATTTCCCTAGAGGCATACTCCACGCTGAGCAAAATACCATTTCAGCCTGGTAGGAGCTGCCTATGTGCATCTGTGCAGCCTAGAGAGATTCACAGCTACAGCAGCCCTGCTCCCTGTGCCTTGGCTTGTAGGACCCCAGGGTAGGCTGCCTGCTGCTGTCCTACTGATGGCACCGCAGGAGTTCCCCTCTCCGTCAGTTTTTGGGAGCTGCCAGACCTAAATAACCCTAGAATTGAATGAGAAGGGAACCGAACAAGTACTCAAGAGCTTTGTGACGTGAAGGCCATTCAGGCTTGCTTTTCCCAAACTGAATTTGCTCAGTACCAGATAAGTTCATTAGAAGTGTCACAGGATGTTTAAAGGGCAAGCATTAGTCACGCTGGTGCAGAGCAGTATGGTGAGACTAATATGAGGCTTGATTCATAACCTGGATTAACAGAGGATACTTTTCAATGAGAAGGTAAAAGGGGCGGCTCTAACAGGAAAGAGTACGCAACACGTAACAACTGTTTCTCTCCTGCAAAGAAATAAATTTGTGGTTTGTGAAACTGAATTAAGATGACAGTGCCCATCATCATGTGAAGCAACATGTGACTCGGTGTTGGCAGTTATCTCCATCATGGACAGAGTCTTCATACAGATGTTTCCTGCTTTATGGAAATCTTAAAGCATGTGAAGTTGGGAAAGATGAATAAAAGGCTCTACGGCTCGATTTGCCTTGTGGAGAAAGACTTCATGCTAAAACTGCTGGCCTGAATGAGAGATGAAAAATAAAAATGGCTTGTTTCAAAGCTCTAGCGTGAAAAATGCAGCAGCTTTGCCCTGTGCTTTGACCAGTTTTACAATGAATGGTGACATTTGACTGGCTTCTCACTGTGAAGGGAAATTTAACACAACTGTGCTGGCGTCTTAAAAGTCAGCTGTCCCTCTCTGACATTCCCTTCTTTAGTAAGAGAGCTGGCATCACTGCATGTGGGAGCAGTCAGGGTCTTCTAGGGGTCTGCCCCTAAATAGCCCTCAGTATTGTGCACAGCTGCACGAGTCCATTAATACGTCCCTCTCAAATGCCCATCATTTTCATTTAAAGATCAAGTATACTTTCATCCCATGCAAATCTGCATGCCCTCTCATTTTTAGTGTGGAAAATTCTTTGCATCAGAAATATACTGATGTTGCAGGAAGAACTCACAGGATCATAGAAATGTTGGTTGCAAAGGGCTCTAGTGTGACCTTCCACTTGAAGCAGGAATATCATCAATGCTGGGTCACATCAGACGTAGCTTTGTACAGCCAAGTCTTGAAAACCTTCAAGACTGGAGGTGCCACTGTGTCTCTGGGTCCTTGTTCCAGTGCTGCACTACCCTCCCAAGGAAAAAGCTCTTTATGCCAGAGGCAAGAAATCCCATAGCAATAGAATTTTCCTGTGTTAATGGGATTTTTTCTTTGTCACATGTCTGGAGTCTTCCATTTGGGACACACTCAGCTGACTGCTATGAGTTGGTGTTGCCTTTCAACAGTGTAAATTACTTGGTAAGACCGTGGACAGCAAATTTAAAGCCTGCAAGGATTTGTAGCAAACAAATTGTAGCTGTGCAATGACATCATTAAACCATAGCAAGAACTTGTTTGCTTTTCACTGCATAAATAGGTGGGAGCCCTTGAAAGGGAGCACTGAATGACTCATGAAGTCACTTTGTGCAGTGTGGAAAGCTTAGGGCTGTTCCAGTTTCTGTTGCAGGGGAGAGAGAGGCATCTCACTCCCTGCCTCTTTCTCAGACCTTCCACTGGGCCACTGTTTCCCTACAGAGCAGAAAGGTGGTTCTTCAAACAGGTATCTAACCAGGACCCTGAATCTAAGCTCCCTCGATGGCTTCATTAATTACTACATGTCAGCTGAGCTGATGTCATCTATATGCATGGCTATATGCATGATCTTGTCATCTTCAGCCCTGAGGTGACGTCACCTCGTTGTAGCTAATGCTGGGTGGCATTACTTGCCATGGGGGTGGGCTGGAGCACGCTGCGGTCTCACAGCTCTCCTGCTGTGCAGTGGTGTGGGGAGATGCTGGTAGCTCTACTGGAGATGCTGATAGGCCTACTGGAGGTGCTGGTAGTTCTGCTGGAGGATTTACAGAAGCATGTTTCATTTCTTGTCTGAGGTTGTGGTGAAATGTTACTTGCACTCTTAAGAAGCTGAAATGCAAGAGGGCTGCATTTCAGTGGTATGTGAAAGGATCTCTTTGTGCAGCTAATCTTGCAAAGCACTGTGGAGTTTGTCGTGA
The DNA here is from genome assembly GCA_013401315.1 of Balaeniceps rex. Lineage (NCBI taxonomy): Eukaryota > Metazoa > Chordata > Aves > Pelecaniformes > Balaenicipitidae > Balaeniceps > Balaeniceps rex. The sequence continues at coordinate 96,694 of VYZW01057774.1, read as the reverse complement.
TGCATGACCGCTACCTAACGCAGACCAGTCACTCAGCATAGTCCATGGGTGTTTAAATTCAAACGTTCCATTAATACTTCACCTGGTCTGGGGAAAAAAACAAAAAGAAGTGCATAAAGCAATCTAGTATCACTACACGAAATGTAAATCTTCCCTGTTTGAGGTGTGAAAATCTCAACAAGCTTCATTTATTGCTTGCTTGCATCTACATGGTTGCTTCTGCTTCTCCATTAGGGGAGGAAGGGCCAAACTGTTTCCTCAGCCTGGGACTGCCTGTGAGGTGTCTGCTGCACCTCTCTGCATAGGAAATGGCGCAAAATTCCTCTTCTTCTGAGATGTCAGACTTGGGGTTTTGCACACATGAGATCTGCAAGTCTTACAGTTTGTAAAAAGCAGAGAGGCCTGTGATTATTTAGCCATCGTAGAGTTCAAACCTTTCAATTTTCCCCATAGCTTGTGCTTTAACACTGTTGATGGGCTGTGCCTGCTCCTGGAGCCATGTGTGCAATTCCTGTTGACTTTAATAAAAACTGTATGGGGTATCTGAGACAGAAGTAATTTCATAATACCGTTTTCCTTTCTGCCCCATATTGCTGTATTCTGTAGCATCTGTTTAATAAGCTGCTTTTTCCCACTGGAGATTCTCCTCAATCCACAGTGGACTGATGACCGCAAGCCAACTAACTTTTTTCATTCAAAACATTTTAGCTGAATATTTGGGTCACAAGGAGTGAGATCCCAGACATGACTTTGCTTTATAGATGTCCACCTGCCTCCGGTGAATTCTTCACAGGACCCAGCTTGCAGTGATCGCCTGGAAAGTTCACAGGGTCCTTCTTCTTTTTGTTTTTTTAATGACAGGAGTCACAGTTAAATTCCACTTAAAGCTGAGCCTTAGACACCTCTGGAGCAAAAGCTGCTGATCGGATAAAATTCCTCCGTAGTCCACATCATGATTGTCAATGTGGGCTACAAACACGGGCTGTGTGGAAAACATCCATTTGCTTCCCCCTGGGGCATGAGTTGGCATCACACCGCTGCAGGAGTTGCTGTGACGGAGAGGTGCTCGGGGATAGAAATGACAGCCCCTGTGCCGTGATGTCTGTGTTAGGCAGGGAGCAACGCGGGTGTTGAAATGGCAGGGGGCTGTGGTTGGGTGGACACGCTTGCTGGAGGTTAGTGCCTCGTCACACTGTGCGGCCCCTGCGCTGCAGCCCCGTTTGGGTGGGGTTTGTGCCCAAGGCGTCCAAAGGCCAATTCTTCCAGTATTGAGTGGACAGCTGGCAAATACTTCAGTCAAGACTTCATCTGGAACTTCTTGGTGGTTGTTTTTTTTTTTTATTGTTTCTTCTGTTTTTGAGCACAGTAGTGTAAATGTCCATTTTCTGTCATGCATCAACTTGGGCATCGAGGTTTAAGGGTGTTTGTTTGCATGTTGAGGCTTATTTCTGTTTCCCTTCAGTCTTACTGTTCCTCCAAAAAGCCTGCTGTCCTTGGGAACCTTGACAGGTTTTGCTGGTCTTCCTCTAGAGGCAATGTGTGTATAAAATTGTGGGGATATAACCACTCCTTGGGACTGACCTCCGCTAGCTCAGCTGTCACTTCCCTCAGATGGCAGCTCTTTCTGGGTTACTGTCAGGGAACCAAGCATTTCCTTCCCTTTCGCCCCTCCCATACAGACCCACTGGAAGCAGAAAATGACTGCAGAGTATCAGAAACCTTCTCAAAGACAGGTGCTTGCTGTCCTGGGCATGAAACAGGCTGTTTTTCAGTGAAGGCTTCACTGATGCTCACAATGAACAAAAGTTCAGTTAGAAGGAGGCTTTCCTTCATATATAAGAAATCAATTGCTTTTAAAATTGAATTTATTTTGTATGGAAATGTCATTTCTAAGGGTAGGTGGCTGATGAAGCCTTTTCATCCTACATGACTAATCCAAACTCTGCCCACATCTGTTGTGACTGAACATTTACCAAGCCACGATTGCTCAGTGACTTACATTAAAAGAGCATAGGTGATTCAGTTGAAATGCTAGCGACCTCATGGTGAAAGGTTATGCCACGGTTGACCTCAGTGAAGCGAATTACAGCAGGGGTGGATGTGTCTTCTGGAGTGAGTCCTCCAAGCAAGGGCTGCAGGTAGCCTGCCAGGGCAAGCCAAGGGAACTTTTGCTTTTGGTATTAACGCCAGATCACCTGCGTAGTCCAGGAGATGGTGGTAATCCAGTGCCTTCTGTGTGTGTTGTGTTCAGGCAAAATGATGAGAAAAAGAAGCCACTTTCGGAATGGCTTACGCTGGGCAGCGTAAGGCCAGGGATTGCACAAGGATGAGTCTGTGTCCTGCTTCAGCCCTGTTCAAGCTTGATGAGGCTGCTCATGCAGGCTGTTTGCATTCATCCATCAGAGGTGTGGAGCCATGGGAAACACAGACCTTTCTCAGCTTCTGTACCAACAGTGTGCCAGATGACTCAGAATACAGAAGGGTTTATTTTGCTGTGTAAGTTCTGAGTTTGTCTTTGCTTAGAAAATTAATCAACTTAAAAATAATAGATTTTGCTTTAGCCTATGGGACAGCTGAGATCTTTATTGAATGCTCCATGGTTTGCTCTACTTTGTCATGGATGCTTCTTCAGGTGCTTCACAGAGGCTCTGTCCACAGCAAGTAGTTTCCAGAGCTTCATCTAGGCTTAACTCATCACCTTAACTCTCACAATGCTTCAATGCTGAGAAGTATTATTCAGTAGTTGTCCTGGACCTCTTTCTTAAAGGTATTTCAGCCCTAGGGTAAATTACCCTGGACCATTTATCTACTTTTATTCTGTGTGCATAGCAAAGCTGTAACCATGCAGCTGAGCACATGTGACTCTGTATGTGAGTAAGGAGAGAAGAGAGTTAGGCTTTCCTGGGTTTTCTACACAGCCAGGAAAGGCAATCCCATGCATCAGGAGTGTCTGGAGTTGCTGGGATTACACATAGAGTCTCCTCTCCTCTGTTGCACCAGTTTTCTGCTGGTTTAAGCACCCTGGTACTCACACGTACACTTGTGCAGACCTGTCCCAGGAGGAGTCAAAGGAAGCAGTGGCTCCTGTGCTAAGCTATGTCACCTCCTCTCTCTATGCCCAGTATTTTCCTCCAGGTTTCATACAGTATGAGGTGATATTGACTCACAGTTTAAACTCACAGAGAATGGAGAGAACCTCTCATCAACAATATACTCAGTGGAATCAATATGTACTGAGGAAGTAGAACAACTTCTTAGCATCATTTAATCCCGAAGAGAGGGCAGGAGCCAGAGACAACCCACCAGGCTTCGCTGTTGCTAGCAGTGTGGAAAAAAATAAATGCTAGCAGGGCCCTACTACAGAGGGAAGAAGGGAAGGTGTGTTGCAGATATGTTCTTGCAGCATACTGGCAGTTGAAATCAAATTGGGGAGGAGGAGAAGTACTGCTGTGTTGCCACCACCACGCCATGACACATCAAAAAACAAACCATGGGAATCCCTGCCCTTGGAAACTCAGAATAACTGCATGTGCTGCTCAAGGTCAATATCAGTGCCCACATTCAACACTGTAGATGACTGCGAGTATTTTGGAAGCTAATGGCATCTTTCTGTCAAGATCATCTGGCCTTAAGATCTAAGCCAGTCCTAGCTACAGCCCTGTATTAGGGTGCTTATGGCAAGGGTGCAGGGGGCTCTCTTATTGACCCAGGGGAAGTCCCTAATGTGTTTGGTCATAATATTTTAGTGATGAAATGATAACTATAGGACTTTGCCTAAGATTCGATGTTGCTGAGAAACATGTTTATCTAATTGCTGTCAGGCGAGCTCTTGGTATGAAAGGGCAGTGGACTGAAACATCCCTCTGCTGGCATCCCAACTGTTTAGCTCTTACCCTGTTATTTTTAAAATTTATTTTGTAACCAAAGCAAAGCCATTGATTTTCTTAAATCATTTTCCTGACTAAGCAAGGGGCTCTGTTATCTCTGAGCCAGGGAAGCATTCAGTCGGTATTCATTCTGCATGGTGCAATGATTCATAGACATTACAAAAAAAGAAAAAAAGCTCAAAGTAAGCAAATTAAGTTAAATTCATGAGAATCAGGCCGAGCTAGCTGCTTCGGATCACTAAGATGTTGATGTGTTGCTCTGTGTTACTAAATTGATGGATCCCAGCTTTAAACCTTCCACACACTCCTGATTTTGTCGTTCCTCCAAACCAGAACCACAGGTGCCTTCTTTGTAATGGTTTCTGGTAGAGTTGCTGGAGAGGAGATGTTCAAAGTGCAGAACTGACTGTATGGCTCAATGCTGTATTTAAGATCTTGCTTTTTAATAAGCTGAACAGAAAATGGAGTCTATTTATCTACAGACCCTAAAGGTTTGAAATCCACCTTAAAACAAATGTCTCAATTTTGTGGTTCAGGCTACTTCCTGACATGGTGATCTCAAGAATCGCTATTTAGTAATTGTATTTCATGAGTAGCATAATGGGGTTCCTTTATTATCATGAACATCTAGGACCAGATGTGTTCCTTGCGTTACTTGATTGTAATTGACTTCACATTAGGAACAGGGCTCATGTGAATTTGCCCCAAGCACTCATAATGTAACTTGGGTGTCATTGCTATAACACTTAAAGGATGCGGCAGAATCATAACATTGATTTACATGAGACACTCCGGGGGAAAGAAGTGGAGGATGTGAAGGGACACATTCATGGTGCCCAGCAGGGAAAGGCAGTGTCTTCACGTTATCTCAAGCTCCGTGGGCAGCACAGGGTCCTCTCCTCAAGTCATCTCTGATGGGGTGCTGGCAGGACGTGCTCACTGGCTTTTGTGGCAGAAATTAATTGCCATGTTGCTTCAGATGAGCCAACTACAACTCCCCTCTCTGTCTTAAAGGTCACCAGGATGATGAAAGCTGGCTATAATTCTCAGAGAAGTGCGTGGTAGCCTCGCATCTTTGAATGCCCACTTGTTTCCTGCATATCCCTCGGCAGGGGCCATGTCCTGAGATCTGTATCCACTTAGGACGCCCACAGGCTAGGTGTCAAACCTCTGCCTGCCTCTGCACCACCTCTACAGCTGAATCATTATAGGGCACGTAGACAGAAGTTTGTAATAGGTCACAGCAGGAACCAGAGATTTCTTCCACTTCTGACGCGCTTGCTGTTTCATTTTAGGATGGGTAAACCAGGGATTTCAGCTTCCAGGGGAGCAGATATACAGCGATACCAAGACTTTTCCTCCCATTTTCCAGGAGCAGCTTCAGCCACAGGTAGTCCCAGGGCCATTCTCAGGAGCCCACCTAAGCAAGGAGCCAGCTGGACCAGTAAAACAGGAAATCTTTGATCCAGCTGACCTGTTGTCTCCTTTCTTGGGATCATGGGTCAAATATGTCTCTGTTCGCCAGACAGAGCCTTGTATTCCCGTGCCCCTGTGCTCTGCCTAGTGATGGCAGAGAGGAGCGTCTTTGAGTCTCCCTACCCTCCATGTGCAGCTCATCATGACATGCCCTGCTTTGTATACAGTTCAGTGAATATCACAGTTTATCTAGAGAGCTGAGCATATGCAGTGCTTTTCAAGGTTAGTGGGCTTACAGTGTTCAGCATTGCCGAGATGCATATTTAATGCATATTTAGAAGCACTAACTTTAAAACTGGAATATGTTTTACCATTAAATCCATATATTGTTATTGTACTCTTTGATGATAACAATTTAATTCACTACAGTTTGCTGAATAGTTTTTTTTACACAGAAAGAAGCTCAGTAATGTAACTGGAAAAAGTGGACAGAACTTGCCCAGCTTTGTGTAAGCCCGAGGGAGAATGAGTCCCCCTGTCAGGGGGAAGAGCCAAGCTGGGATGGATTCCCAGCAGCAGAGCCCTGGACAGTTGGACTTGCTCTTCCTGCTGCCACCAGGCATATGGGAGATGAGGTAGCAGTGACAGCTTTATAGGAGTCCCATCTTGCCTAGCAATAGCCACACATCCACACATGCATCTATGTCTCAAACTTCAGCAGCAGCGAGCCTGGGTTTCCAAAGCTTTTCTAGTAAAAGCAAAATGGGAAGCAGGATGGTGACCCTTTGCTACTCCCAGTCTGCTGTCCTGGACAACTGCTTGTCTTGACTCTGCCAAAAGCTTGCTCTCACTACGGACTGCCTCTGACCAATACAATAGGTATATTGATTAGCATGGATTTACTTCTAGGTGTTTTTGCACCTGGGACAGAAAAACCTGTAAGACTGTTCAAGCTGAGGGCTGACTGGCTAGATAGCAGCTCTTCAGAAGAGGACCGGGCGTCCTAGTGGACCCCAGGTTGAATATGTCAGCAGTGTGCCCTTGCAGGGATGGATGCATACTGGACTACGTATCAAGAGAAGAGCATAGCCAGAAGACCAAAGGAAAAGACTAGTCCCCTCTACTTGGCACTGGTGAGATTGCATATTGGTTACCGTGTCCAGTTTAGGGACCCCAGTGCAAGAAAGGTGTTGAAAAGCTGGAGCAAGTCCAGCTGAGGGCCACTAAGATAGGCAGGGTGCTGGGATTAGACTGGAGAAGAGGAGGCTAAGGGCTGTTTTCCTAACCTAAAAGGGAATTACACAGAAGATGGAGCCAGACAGTTCTCTGGGCACACAGAGAAAGATGAAAAATGAGTTGCAGCAAAGGAAATCACAATTAGACATAAGGAAAAAATTTTCAGTGAGGGTGGTCAAACACTAAAGCAGGTTGCTCAAAAAGCCCACAAAATCTTTTTCTTTGGAGATATTCAAAACTTGACTAGACAAGGCCCTGAGCCAGCTGATCTAACTTTGAAGACAGTGCTGGGGGGTGAGGAGAGAAGAGGTCAGCCTGAGTGACTCCGAGAGGCCACTTCTTGCATGATTCTATAGGTTTTTTTCTCTTTCCAATGTCCTGGACACATTCATGTGCTCTGTGTTATGGACCAGTTGTATATTTAGGCAAGCTGAGTGCAAACTGCTTGGAAGGCAGCATTCCCACAGTGTAAGAGAGAAAAGGCCCCATTCATTTCTACAAGAAGCAACCCAGTGTGCTGAGGAAGGGAGAGCTTATGTCATCCTCTCCCCCATCCTCTTCACTGTAGCTTTCTAGCACAGTCTAACACTTACATGCGGAGTTTAAAGGCAACAAGCAAACTCGTACTTATTTATTCTAGAAAGGTCACTTCAGACGTCGTATCTGGATTCTGGGAGGTCCAGCCATGACTCAATCTTCCAGCTTAGCTGATTTAGGTAGCAAGAAGCCAACTGCATTGCTCATGTTCACACATCCAGCGTGAGTCAGTAGCTTGGCTTAAAGTTGTAACTGCAAGCCCCTGGCTGCCAGGACTTTAGTCTGACACCTGGTGCCTCCTTTTTGGTTTGACTTGACCCTGGTCCTAACTTGGTGCTTTCAGAAACCTGCTGTAGCAGTGTGACCTCTAATACCTTAAACCTGCACAATTCCAGCGGCTGAAGAAACTATCGATCTGCAGGAGACTTCCCAGGCACACGGGTTTGACCCGGGCAGGGTGTCCATCCAGCATGCACTGAAAGCCCATTCTCCATTGTCCCCTCAGCCCGGTGGCTAGCTGGCAGGGAGCGAGGGTGAGCCGGTGTCCCTCACTGCGGCGATGCAGCAGGCACCCCTGGCATGGGAAAGGGGTGATCACCGCACTGTCTGGGAGTGGGTCCAGGCAGGTCTGGCAAGCTCAGTCCCAACTGCAAGTGCTGGCTTGAAGAGAGAAGTCACATCCCCAATGTGACTCCACTGAAATTTCCAGAGAAAGAGTTTATTTGTTTGTCATTTACAGTCCTTGCACCGTGCTTTATAACACACCAAGTACACCCTGAGCACAGCCCTTCAAGACATGCTACTTGCTTGCACAGCCCTGCAGAATGACTTAGGCGTGTTGCTTTGGGCCATTATCTGAGGGCATTTGACTTCTCTAGTCAGGAACAGTTTCAGGATGAATTAATGTTTATACCTGTGAAACACAACCTGAAACTCTATGTTTTCATCAAGGCAATCTGCACTTCTCCTGAAGTAGAAGATCTTTGTGATTTCATTTGTCTAACCTTGGAGCTTTTGGAAACAGATTTTATATATTTACCATTTGTTGAAATGAACATTGTGTGGCCAAACTTTGCTATGTCCCTTTCTGCTTTTGTTCAAGCGCTCGGGAGGGAGGGATTGCCCTGCAGTGCTAACTAGGGATAAGTTCAGGGTTACATTTCTGGAGAAGCTGCCTGGGGAAGCATAGCTGCTACAAACCCACACTGGTGCGGATAAGGTTGAGAAGTCATTTGACTGGAATCATCCCTGTGTTTAGCCACCGGTATTGCTCCATCCACAACGGGCAAACAAGATGATATGTGGTTAAGAAAGCCTTGCTTTGAGTTTTGTTTTACAATCCAAACCCACAACAACGGTCACATGCAGTTTCTGTTTCTTCCAGATTAGCAAAGTTTTGGAAAATAAAAAGTTTGCAGGTTGGCACAAGGAACACGAAACCAACAGCTGTATTCTTCCTTTACAATTTTTCTTTTAAAATAGACTGCCAGAAGAGATGACCTTCCACCACAGCTTCCAAATCTTCTATTTACTAAGTTTAGTTGACTTTTAACCAGATCACGTTCTGCAACCCTCCCTTAAATCATCCTCTTTCTGCACAGGCTGCTGTCTCCTCCTCTTATGAATGGCTGGTCCCCCTGATGATTAAACAACAAATATAATTTTCTCATAGACTGTGTAATTGCTGTGCAGCAATGGAAAGAATAGAATAAAATGGAGCTATGACTCAGTACTTGGCAGACTGTGGAGAATAGGGGTGTACGAGAAGTGATGAATATGTTGGGGATTTCTACGCAGAAATTCAGTTTTTAAATACACACTTAGCTGATACAATTAATTAAAAGATAAAGTGCTTAAGTACTTGACTAATCTAACTGGGACAAGGGAATAAAGCAGTTTATATTTCTCTAACAGTTTGCAAGTCAAAATAGCAGTATCTACCACCATAGATAAATGCCTTGGCAGAATTCCTGTGATAACCCCGATTCCTAAGGCTTTCTAAGTCAGCTCTTTTCCTTTCTGTAGCACATAGTCAGCTGATCCCTCTGATATTTTTAATCCAAAATCCATTTTTAATTCATTCGTCTCTCATTTCTAAGAACTACCAGTCACATTTTTCCTCAGGTATATATGCATAGTTCCCATTGATTTTAATGGCAGCTGGCAATTATGGAACTGAGAACAATTTGGTCCTATTAATTTTAAAATAAAATAATGAAGCTTTACCCAGAGAAGACTGTGTCTAGAAGAGGCTTCCAAAAAAGTGCTTTGTTCATGGCATTTCATTCTCAAAGTTAAAAACCTTCTTTTCTGAAATAAGGAGACAGCTACTGGCAGAAGCACTTAACTTACTGGCTGACTTTATTACTAAAGAAATGAGCACTTGTCTCAGAAATTTTTCCCAGCCTGCATAAAACAAAAATGCCTCCAAGGAAGCAGCTGTTGGTCATTTTCCTTTCCATAGAGCCATGACTAAAGTTGGTGCCTTTGCAGCACTAGATGAGAGCTAAGCCAGTGACGGAGTCCCAGGGCAACAATAACTGAGAAGATGAGGATGATAGGTTCAAACCAAGAAAAAACATGCTGCTGACAAACTCAGAATGAATCAGGCTAAAGCAGAGATGCTGTGTGAGCCTGTGAGGAGACAGATTAAATATCAGTAAAGACTCACCTAGAAAAAACTAGAATGGTAGTAGCCTTCATTTGTTGTCTTAGTGTCATCCACCCATGAAAAGCTACTTGCTGTTTGGATAGCTGGAGCTCTGGGACATGTCCTCCTCCTCTGTTGTTCCCTGGAATGCTGTGAGCTTGAGCCCGGAAACTTTGCTGGGAGTGTGTGCTTGGTTCATTCAAATGCCTCACGTGTGCCTATACACAAGTCCTTCTGTACCAAGCCAATGGTTTGCGGTGTGGAGCTGAGCACATTGCCCATCTGGCTTCACTGTGAATCCTAGGCTAAGCTTTGTGCAGGCACAGAAGAGGAAGGTGGTCATCAGTGAAGGGCATAGAAGAGAGATAATTTCAAACAGCTCCTCTTCTGGGATGACGGACTTGTCTCTCCTGGTGACCTTGTGTGTTGGGTCTGCTCCTTCACCCTGGGGGCAGGTGGGTGCACTGGGTCACCACTGTGGTAGTGACTGCAGTCATATTAATGGAAATAATCTGTATGCACTGCTCCTGAAGTCCCCATACACTCAATGTACTGCTCTCATATCTCTTGCAGTATATCACTTTCATATAGTATAGTGGCTCTGGTGGGGACCCAATGCCTTGAATTTCCCTTGGAGCATGTGGTCTCTGCAGGCAGTTTGAGAAACATCTGCAACTCGTATTTTCTGTGTGACTAAGAATGAAAGGGCCAAGCGGCTCCTGTTCTTCCACTGCTACGGAGCTGGAATTAGAATGGGAAGCACAAGTGACATGAAATGTAAATTGTCAGGAATGTAAGTAGAGAAATTTCAGCCATGTGTGGAAGTAGCAGAGATGAAGCTTTGCATGAGGTGTCATGTGTTTGTGTAAGTTGCTATGTGACATGGAGAGCAAAGATGACATTGTACTGGAGACCTCTCATTTTCAGTCAGTCCAGCAAGATCATAGAATCATAGAATAGTTTGGGTTGGAAGGGACCTTTAGAGGTCATCTAGTCCAACCCCCCTGCCGTAAGCAGGGACATCATCAACTAGATCAGGTTGCTCAGAGCCCCGTCCCACCTGAGCTTGAATGTTTCCAGGGATGGGGCATCTACCACCTCTCTGGGCAACCTGTGCCAGTGTTTCACCACCCTCAGTGTAAAAAATTTCTTCCTTATATCTAGTCTGAATCTACCCTCTTTTAGTTTAAACCCATTACCCCTTGTCCTGTTGCAACAGGCTCTGCTAAAAAGTCTGTCCCCATCTTTCTTATAAGCCCCCTTTAAGTACTGAAAGGCTGCAACAAGGTCTCTGTGGAGCCTTCTTTTCTCCAGGCTGAAGAACCCCAACTTTCTCATCCTTTCTTCATAGGAGAGGTGTCCCATCCCTCTCATCATTTTTGTGACCCTGACCTCTGGACCCATTCCAACAGCTCCATGTCTTTCCTGTGCTGAGGGCTCCAGAGCTGGACACAGTACTCCAGGTGGGGTCTCACCAGAGCAGAGTTAGAGGGGCAGAATCACCTCCCTCGACCTGCTGGCCACGCTTCTTTTGATGCAGCCCAGGATACGGTTGGCTTTCTGGGCTGCAAGCGCGCATTGTCAGCTCATGTCCAGCTTTTCTTCCACCAGTACTCCCAAGTCCTTCTCGGCAGGGCTGCTCTCAATCCCTTCATCCCCCAGCCTGTATTGAGGCTGGGGGTTGCTCTGACCCAGGTGCAGGACCTTGCACTTGGCCTTGTTGAACCTCATGAGTTTCACATGGGCCTACTTCTTGAGCTTGTCCAGGTCTCTCTGGATGGCATCCAGGTCCCTCTGGATAGCATCCCGTCCCTCAGACATGTCAAACTGTACCACTCAGCTTGGTGTTGTCTGCAAACTTGCTGAAGGTGCACTTGATCCCACTGTCTGTGTCATTGATGAAGATATCAAACAGTACTGGTCCCAATATGGACCCCTGAGGGACACCACTTGTCAGGGATCTTCATCTGGACATTGAGCCATTGACCACTACCCTCTGGATGCGACCATGCAACCAAATCCTCATCCACTAAACAGTCCACCCATCAAATCCATCTCTCTCCAATTTAGAGAGAAGGATGTTGTGGGGGACACATGTCAAAGGCCTTACAGAAGTCCAGATAGATGACTTCTGTAGCTCTTCCCTTGTACACTGATGTAGTCACTCCATCATAGAAGGCCACTAGGTTAGTCAGGCAGGACTTGCCCTTGGTGAAGCCATGCTGGCTGTCTCAAATCACCTCCCTGTCCTCCATGTGCCTCAGCCTAGCTTCTAGGAGGATCTGTTCCATGATCTTCCCAGGCACAGAGGTGAGGCTGACAGGTTGGTAGTTCCCAGGGTCCTCCTTTCTTCCCTTTTTAAAAATGGGTGCAGCAATTCCCTTTTTGCAGTCACCAGGGACTTCACCTGACTGCCTGACTGCCATGACTTTTCAAATATCATGGAGAGTGGCTTGGCAACTACATCAGCCAATTCTCTCAGGACTCTGGGATGCATCTTGTCAGGTCCCATAGACTTGCGTATGTTCAGGTTCCTCAGGTGGTCATGAATCTGATCTTCTCTTACAGCGGGATGGACTTTGCTCCCCCAGTCCTTGCCTTGTGGTCCATCCGCTCAAGAGGTGTGGAAAGAGAGGCTGCCAGTGAAGACTGAGGCAAAAAAGTTGTTGAGTACCTCAGCCTTCTCCTCATCCTTTGTTACCAGTTTGCCAGTCTTGCTCATCTGGGGGGGGGTACGCTTTCTTTGACCTTCCTTTTCTGGGTGACATACCTGTAGAAGCCCTTCTTATTCTTTGCATCCCTTGCCAAGTTCAGCTCCAGCCATGCCTTGGCCTTCCTGACCCCATCCCTACACAACCACATAGCATCCCTATACTCTTCCCAGGATACCTGTCCCTGCTTCCACTGCCTGTGCATTTCCTTCTTGCCCTTTAGTTTGACGAGCAGGTCTTAGCCATGCCAGTCTCTTGCCTTCATTTCCTAATTTCTTATGCTCTTGCGCTCTATGGGAAGCATCCTTAAAGATCTGCCAGCTCTGTTCTGCTCCCTTGTCCCTGAGGGCAGTTTCCCAGGGGGTCCTATTGACTAATTCTTTGAACAGCTGGAAGTTTGCTTTCCTAAAACTCGGAGTCCTGACTTTACTCTTCGCCTGGTCCATATGCCTCAGGACTGCAAATTCTACCAGTGCATGATCACTGCAGCCCAGGCTGCCTCCAATCTTGACACCACCGATTAGCTCACTTGTGCTGGTGACCAACAGGTTCACTATTGCATCCCCTCTGGTAGGGCTGTCTATTACCTGGCTTAAGAAGTTATCCTCAATGCATTCCAGGAGCCTCCTGGATTGCCTACAGCTCGCCATGCTATTTTTCCAGCAGACGTCAGGGTGGTTGAAGTCCCCCCAGCAGGGCAAGAGCCTACGAGCATGATGCCTCCTGCAGCTGGAGTAAGAAGGCTTCGTCAATAGGCTCCCCTTGATTGGGCAGCCGGTAGTAGACACCAATCACAAGGTTCCCTTTGTTGCCTTGGTCTCTAATTCTTACCCATAAGCTTTCATCCTGCTTGTGGCTATTCTTCAGAGACAGCTCTTCACACTCTATCCATTTCTTGATGTAGAAGGCAACCCCTCCACCTCTCCTTCCTTGCCTGTCCCTTCTGAACAGCTTGTAGCCATTGATAGCCACACTGAGTCATGGGATTTGTCCCACCAAGTTTCAGTAATGGCAACTATGTCGTAGCTTTCTAGCAGCACAGTGGCTTCCAACTCCTTCTGCTTGTTGCCCATGCTGTGTGCATTGGTGTAGAGGCACTTCAGCTGGGCTGTTGGCCGTGTCACCTTCTTAGAGGAACACACCTTAATTCCTTTGAGGTATTTCCCTGGTGTTTCCCTGTTGGCTCCTATTACCTCAGGACCCCCTGGCTCATCTCTGTAAGACTTCAAGTGTGCTCCAGCGTAGCCAGCATGTCTCAGAGCAACAGGCTGAGGGCCCTTGCTAGCACCCCGACCCTCTAACCTTGGTGTGTCATCTTACAGTTTGTCACGGGCAAGCCTGATGTTATCCCCCTCCCCCTTCAAGTCTAGTTTAAAGCTCTGTCAATGAGCTCTGCTGGCTTGTGAGCAAAGACCCTCTTCCCCCTTTGAGAAAGGTGAATCCCATCTGATGTCAGCAGACCTGGTGCGGTGTAGGCCATCCCATTATCAAAAAACCCAAAATTGTGGCAGTGACACCAGCCATGGAGCCATGTATAAATTGACTGGGTCCATCTGTTTCTTCCAGTGTCACTCCCCGCAACTAGAAGGGTAGAGGAAAAAATAACCTGTGCTCCAGATTCCCTTACCAACCATCCTAAGGCCCTGAAATCTCTTTTGATTGCCCTTGGACTACACATTGCAGCTTCATCACCAGTGACATGGAAGACGAGTAACAGGTAATAGTCTGAGGGCAGTAGCAGGCTAGGAAGTTTCTTAGTGATGTCTTTAACCCGGGCCCCAGGGAGGCAGCAGATGAACATACCTAGATCTTTTTGCTGGGATGGGAAGTCTACTTCAAACCCACTTGTGTAGTAGAAAATAGTGTGAAAATGTATTTTTCATCGTTTATAACGAGGTTTAGGGCTTGGAAAAGGCTTGGTATTGCATTTGCCAACCACTGAATCTGTCTGAAGGAGGCAGCCTTTATTAGTCTTCCAGCTATGAGAACACTTCTGTAATCTTTTGGCATTGAGTTGGCGTTGCTGTTGCTGCAGTATTTGCAAGCACTCTGAACAATATTGAAACACTGACGGGGCATATGCGCTCCCTATATTCGTAGTAACTTCAATGAGACCTTCTGCATGCTGTATTTGTATTTGTCACGTGTCTCTCGCATATTGAGAACCGGGAGTGTGGCGTGATGGAGGAAGGCATTTAACTCTCTCATATTGAGAACAGCCTGCTACATACCTTTGTCCTAGGAAACCAGTTAGAAGAAAAGAGTTCTGGTTTAGGGGAATTGTATGATTTATAGTCGTAGCTGTTTACTTTTTCTTTGCATAAGCCTTTGTGAGGTGCACTATAAAAAGCACAGGCGAAGTCAGTTTTTACTGGAGAGTGTTTGGAACAGGACTGCATGTGTGGAAGGAGCAGTTACTAGCATCTGTATGGGCATTGCCAAAGTTTTCTAGGATGTTACAAATTGCCAGTTGTTTCCATCTGGGATAAAGGAATAGGAAGGGTGGGTGAGACTGAAATAGAATTGCTGCTCCTGACTGCAAAGTCCCACCAAAACACATGCTTAAGGAAGTGGCTAAGGCTGCACAGACGCCAAAGGGGCAGGAGTCTTTTCTTCTCTTAGTTTTCAATGTTTCCACACTGGCTCATATAAATGTTGGCAGGACTGCAGTCTTTGACAGTGCTACAAGTAGCATCTTTTATTTTTTCATTACAAACATGAACATTACCAGTAAATGTATAGTGACTGGAGAACTTCTCAATATAGAAAGAGGTTTATCTGTCTTCTTACTGAATGATGCACACTTATCTTTTAATTTCACTATAGTGTATTACAAACTATGTTTTAATGCTACTGATGTGTTGATCGATCCAGATCAGTCTGTATGGCAAGCTTTGTCTTCCTCATTACTTACCTGTTAGCCAGTCCTTGGCTTAGTCATGATTTTTGCCAACAGTGATTTTAGATACCTCCAAATCACTGATAAAGATTCTGAAAAAAAACCCCACTCCTTTGCACAGAAATGTGTATCTGTGCTCTTTCTCCAAGATTGTTTCTTTTCCATCTTTCTGGGGGAAGATCCTAAGGAGTTTTATAATGGGATAAAAACATACTTATTAATCCTGGCCCTAAATTAATTTTCCAGGATCTGATTCTGAAAACGACAAAAGGAAATAGAGAAGCTTTATGTCGTAGCCTAGAATTTTGCTCTAGGGACCTAGACAAATCAGTGTGGACAACTTTAAGTTTGTACATTAGGAAAAAGGGAAAACCCAAAACCACTGGTTTTCTTCCCCTTGAAAGAGTTTGATCTCTGAGCTAATGTACAAGAAGGCCAATTCCAGTCCAGTCCTCAGGAGGCTCTCACGGAACATTTTCAAACCTCTGTGAGGTGAAATTTAAAAAAAAAAAGAAGTGAGAAACATAGATATTAAAAATGAAAAGAAAATTGTTTCCTAGGCTGATATCTTCTGAGATAATACAGGGAATGATACTTACTGATATTAACACATACAATTTGGTAATTTCATTTGTTAATCTTGTTAACATGCTATTTTCCCTCTATTTCAGTTAATTAAAAAAGACAGATCTGACCTGACAATGGTCTCCATGGTGCTTGTAATCACACTTTCCTAAACCCTGACACACTGCTGTTTGTTATCACATTTTCTTGGGTTTCCTGTTGTTTTTCAAGCCATTTTTCACAATTGAATAAAAGCTGATAGGAGACAACATGCCAAGCAAGGTTGTGTGATTTTTTGCTTTGAAAGCAACAGTAGTGAGAAAGCCATCATTTGGTAAGATTTCTGGGCAAAGGATTCAGATAAGCGTTTAACTGACAAAATGCAGGCTGATGGAGAACTAAGCTGCCTGCAAATGTATAGAGCAAAGCAGAGCTGTCGTGTCTTTCAAAAAGCAAGCAACATCCTTCCACTGATCTTCTATTCCTTTAACCCAGAACAGTAAGAAGTGGATTTCCAATTTGAGTCCTGATGTATTTGCCTGTGTCATTGTTCATAAAACAAATCAAGCAAAAAGTAAGGGAAAAGACCTCTCAGTTAACCCTCACAGCCTTGCAGTTTTTCCTTGACTGATTACAAAGTTCTTTCCAAACACTAATTAATCACATTAAAAGGCCACCTATACCAATATTCTGTCAATTTTCAATGCCAAATATCTTTGCTGCCAACAGGCAAGAAGAAGTTAGTGAATGGAAAAGATTATATACAGAAATAATTCAGCTGGTAAAATGATGAGCAAGGGAAAAATGAGACCCACTAAGTGGAGCTAAAAAGAAAGAAAGAAATGAGTATTTTTAGACGATGTCCAAAAGATTTCAGGTAGCATTATGGCTAAAGTACTTTTATTATACAATAAATAGGTCCCCACCTGAAACAAAATGAAACTTCAATGAACCAGTCAGAAGAGAGAAGAACTCATTATTAGTGGAGTGGAAATTACCAGTGTAAAATTTCTTAAACTACCCAGTGAAAGGCAACTTAACAGGGTGGCTTTGACTCTTGATCAATGTCTGAGATGTCCTGCAAACCCACAGAACTACTGAGCCAGAGGAAAATTTGGGTTGAAAGGGCCTCTGGAGGTCCTCTTGTCCAATCCCCCACTCAAAGCACATCCAGTTACAGCATGTTGTTCAGGGTCTTGTCTGGCTGAGTTTTGAACACCTCCAAAAATGGAGATGCCGCTACTTCTCCAATACCTGCTCCAGTATCTACCATCCTCATGGTGAAAAAATGTTTCCTAAAATCTGATTGGAATTTCTGTTTTTGCAATTTGTGTCTGTTGCCTCTTGTCCAATTGCTGTACACCTCTGAGAAGAGTTTGTCTTCTCTGCATCATACCATTACGTAGCTGGGGTCAGCAGTGAAATCCTCCAATCTTTCTCTTCTTCAGGTTGAACAAGTCCAACTCCCTCTCCTGCTCTTCATATATCCACATGCTTCTTCTGGATATCTGCTTTCTTGGGTGACTATAGCATAACTTGGGCTCCTGAATTAGGTGTCTAAACACCAATGGAATAAATCTGGGTCACCCAAGAGAGAGGACAAATTTGACTGTCTTTGACCATAATTTGAGAGTTGTGATCAAAAACTGTTTCAGAAGCCCCAGGGTAAAAGAAAGAATGACTGACCCGGAAGAATACTGTGTTTCGTGGTGGCAACAGAAGAGGCTCTAGACAAGATGAAGGGACTTGTCCAAAGTAGGTTTGTCTGGCAGTGAAGGCTTCTGTCTAATTAGCAGAGTTCCCCAGTCTTGCATCATTTTGTTAGCTCCAGATGGTTAAGGCAGCCAGCAGTGAAATAGTTAACTCTGAAATAGAAATTGTAGCAAACAGACTTTGTGTTAACAGCATTAAGAGTTCATGACTCTTGGACAGCTGTTGCTTCCATCTGTATAAAAATGTTGTATCCAGAAGGCTGCACCTACAGCCCTGAGGACTGGAACCTTTCTTTTTCAATGACAGCACAAGATCCTCAGACACTGGGGAAGTACGAAGCAGCTTTTGGTGGGAGGGACCACTAGATAGCTGCTTGATTGAAGATTAGCAGAATCAAAGAGAATTAAATTCAAATAACTTCTGAAAAAGCTGAATTAAAAATGTGTAATGGGAAGAATGGCTTAGGGAAACAAATCACGGTAATTCCTTCTGAACTTGGTAACTTTCTCATAAACAGGAAACAAACTGTGGAACTGAAACCAGTGGCTCGCCTTACAGAGATCTGCTCTAACAAATGACCATGTACACTTCTTTTCATTATGTGTCTAGAGGATCAGACTGGTCTTATGTCAGAGGAAGTGATCACTGTCCAAAATACCCCATGGTCATTGCAACAGAGCTGTGATTCAGAGAACAAGAGGCTGGTGATCAGCCTAGGGGGGTGAGGTAATGGGGTTAGGCAATAGCCATATTATGCAGCATATTTGTTGCAACTGACAACTGATACACAGACCAGCATGATTTCTCCCTCTCCATCTTTCAGTTCCTGGAAAATGACTCATGTGATGCATCAAGTGATGAGACAGTGGGAACGTGACACCAAAGACAGATTTGCCTGTGACTCCAAAGAGTTGCTCAGAGCTCTGCAGAGGGAAGCTAGGCTCAGGCTTGTGGCCAGCAATCACTAAAGACGGGGATGTGCGTGTATCGTTCTCATGGAGATACCTGGTACAAATTAAAGTGCATCCTCTCAGCAGCAATTTATCACATTTAAACTGAGCAGGGATTACAAGTCTGTAAAACCATACAGGTCTCCAGGTGTTTCAAGGTCCACAATGAACTGAATTCAAAACTCGCTCCCAAACAAATGATCAACTAAAATTTCCAAGACCCCAGCCTCTGAGCTTTGCTGCACAGCGATATTCCATAGACGACATTTGCATCCAAAGTGTTTGAAAGTGCCATGTCCTTGCTCTTCCAAGAACTTCAGAGGAGCTCAGCAAAGCAACTAGTTTATGTATGTTTTCACTTCTTAAAAATGGTTGCCTGAGTTCACTTTAATGCATCATATCCTGTGCTTTTTTCAATCACAATGAGCACCGACCATCCTTGTGCATGATGTTTTATCTGGGCTTGCATGGGGACAGCAGAAGGAAGTAATAGGGAAAGAGATTCTCCTTTTTTTGAAGTGGGTGAGATACAGCCAGGGTGATTTAGAAGGAGAAAATCTGGCACAGAGAGAGAACTGCTTGTGCCTCCATTCTTCGTGGAGTTTTGAGTCATTCATGCAGTGCAGTAGCTAGGGAGCCTGAGTGACTCATACATTGCTAACTATGGAGAAAAAATATATTTTCTGAAACATTCAAGCATTACTCACATTTTCACTTAGTATCAGCTGATTCTAGTAGCCTTATTCCACCTTTTGGGATTTAGTACAATGGGTTATATAAAAGACAGATTGAGCTAAAGCTCCCTTTAAACTGATGTGCTAAATCTGGCATCAGGCACCTTGCCTAGATTATTGAAGTATTTTGAATGCCCCTCAGTTCAGCATGGAAGTTATTATCTTTAACAGGGAGGAGCTGGGATAATTGCAAAACTCACATTACAGCTGACTTCCAAAGCTCTCAATAACTATCTTAACTTCTCTGTTGAACTATCGTAACTTCTGTGTTGTGACTTTCGTCCCAAACGCTTCTCAGATGTTTGACCAACTGGTAACCAGAGCATATCCAGGGATTTATTACTCACTGCTGAACTGGTGCAATTTCTAGGGTCTTCAGTACTCAAAATCATGGAACCATAGGAAAAAATTGAGTCTTCTCCAGGCTGAACAAGCCCAGCTCTCTCAGCCTCCCCTCATACACCGTGTGGTCCAGCCTCCTGGCCTGCTTGGTGGTGCTCCACTGGGATTGCTCCACTATGCCCATGCCTTTCAGTATAGGGGAGCCCAAAATCAGACATAGCATGTGGTTCCACAAGTGTTGAGTAAAGGGCAATGATCACTTCCCTTGACCTGTGGGCTACACTCTTGCTAACACAGCCCAGTGTTTGCTTGGTCTTTGCCACAAGGGCCCACGCTGCTTAAGAGTACTCAGCAGTGACATGACATGGGTTCATGCAGATGCATAGTACATCTGCGCGGTATGAAGATGGCCAGGAGACATGTTAGGAGCTCTACATATGTGCACACTGTCCATAATTTCATCCACTTTGGGGAAGACTGTGTAGACTATTTGGTAGATCCCTGGAGTAAGACCAGAAGTCTGACATTAAGTTCCTGATTTATTAGACAAGAATGAGTCATTTCAGTTTTCAAGAAAAGTGAAATTATGTAGACCCTTTTTGCAAATAGTTTTGAAGTCTATGGAAAAGTGCTGTGTAAGAGCTAGAGGTCATTTGCATGGACTTTTTGTGAACGTTTGTGTGAGGTAGGTGCCTGCTACAAAACTCTACCCCAAAGCAAATTCAACATTTGTGCTCCATTATTCTAGGAACTTTAATATCTCACCGTGGCCAAGAGTTTAGTATGAATCAAAAGAAAAATTGATATTTTTCTGGATAATGGGAATACACAGGTTTATTAGCAAGGATTACAAAATAAATAAAACCTCTGTGAGTTCTGGAAAGGTTGAGGATCCTCAGTACGAGGCATGTTTGTGCTCCAAATAAACAGGAGCAAAGGAGCCATTTCTGTTAGAGTATTTCCACAATGCTCTGATACGTTTTTGAGCTTCTTCCTCTGAAGTCCCTGACAAACCTTCTCAGAGACAGGACATTGACCTCAGACTGGGAAGGTTCAAGATTTCCAGTGCTGAGAGACTGAAATATTTCACCGAGAGTCTTCTAGTGCCTGCCCATGATCTATCTTCTACCCAGGAAGGCAAAAAGCATTTTCCTGCAGTTGGATGGGGAAGAACCAGAGATGCTCAGCTGCTGAAGCCTGGAAAAACATGGATTTATCTCTTCTGATTGCCTAGCAGAGCACACAAGGAAATACAGGCATGGATGTGGACACAGCAAACTCGATATGGCTCTGCAGTGTACTAGGATAAGTCAGATGTCAATCAGCAAGGCTAACACTACAACTAAGCCTAATTCCAACTCCTGACATATTTGCTTAGATGTCACACCTTTTCCTAATAAATAAATAAATAAATTTATTGAATTTAATTAATAATTTCTAATGGATTGGACTCCTTTTAAAGTCTGGCTAACATTTATTGAAGCCAACAGGTGTCTGTGGGGTAAAATAGTGCTCCATCCTCAGTGCAGCAATATCCAATGTTCAGGACTGTCGCAGGGGAGACACGGGCAACCCTGGGGCTTAGTCAGGCATGTTCTGGAGTGTGCGTATCTCGGATAGAGACAGATGGTTGTTTGCTCACAAGAAATATGTAGGTTAATTCCCTAGAGGAATGTATGTATCTTTATCTGATTGCACTTCAGGGGAAATTTGGGTAGAACAACTTCAATGGGAATTATGGGAAGCACTGAAAAGTCAGGTCACAGTTTCCTGTGGACTGAGATATTTAATATTAGGCAATGTGGTTTGAAACTGTTAGCCGAGAGGTAAGGCAGTGCTATTGCAAAAGGGCTTGAAGATTTTGTAAGGTAATTGTTAGGAAATGAATCAAGAATAGGGCAGAAAATGTCATTATGTTACTAAGTAGTGAGTAGCATAACTGTGAATGCAGGATGCAGTTCTCTTTCCCCCATCTCAGAGCTAGAAAATGTTCAGAGAAGGATGATCGGGAGTATAAAATGGTTTCCTGACTAGCAAGAAGCAAAGTGGACCAGGAGTCTTCACCCTGGGATACAGACAGCTGAAGGTCTATAGAGACCTATATATCCCATCGGGGTCCGTCAAATTTGGGATGCCATAGAGGAGGTGAAAGAAGTAGAGGTTCTTCACTATTTCTCACACTGTAAGAACTAGAGGGGCTCCAGCCATCAGCAGTTTGGTAGAAACGATAGAAAGTACTTTTTCACAGAGTACCTATAAAATGATGGAACTGATTGCTGTGGTAATTGTGAAGGTGGAAAACCATACAGAGATTCAAATCAGACTGAACAAATTAGCTCCAACTGTGATTAAGCATGATATTGCAGATACAATCCCCTGCTCATGAAGCCCCCCAACGCCTCCTATGGCAGAAGTCACCAAGAAGATGGGTCACTTGTACATGCCCCCATTTCTACTGTTGTTCATGCATTTTCCGCACTTCCCACCGTCATTCGTGGGGGAGCTGCCTTTGTGGAGGGCAGAGTTATGTATTTTTTCTGGACATCCTTGTATTTCTCCTCATCCTGATCCAGGAGGATCAGTCAAGGATTTCTGTGCTCACAGGACAGCTGTAGAGAGCTCCTTCTCCTAGCTGCATGAGTCTGCCTTTGTGCATGGGGCAGGGAACAGTATCTTTCATAGGAAATGAAAGAAATGACAGGTACAATGTCCCTCAGGTAGCTCAGATCAGGTGGTCACACGAAACCTTGATTTTGGCGAAGTGAAAGGAGAAATGCTCTCTGGGCAGTCTTCAGCAGGATCATTTTCTTAGTGGACCACATTCTCCTCTTCAGGAAAGGATATGGAGCTGTGTTTGGGATCCTTGCTGCCCATAGTGATGGACTCCTTTCACCCACAACGTATATGACCTCTGTTCTACCCAAATTTCCTCTTCTGCCTCAGACGGGTGCTCCAAAGCCATAAGCGAAGGCAAAGCTGGGTGTCTCTGCTGGGGGCAGAACTGGGAGTGCTGGGAAGTGAAAAGCCAGGGCAGCATGGTGGTGAGCTGGAGCAGAGCAGGCATGGCATTGTGGGGAATCCTGCAGGTGGTGGGACATGCTTAAGGAAGGACCACAGGGAGCCAAGGCTCCTTAGGGCACTCTGGAGAGAGCCAGCCTTGCAGGTGTGGGGGGAGACCCCAGCCACCCACCCGTACCAGCCCTCATCTCCCACTGCCCATAAAGGGAGCTCATATCTCTTTGCATGGCACTGGGGAAAATCAAGTTATCTGCATCTGAGGACATTTGACACCCCATCCCTCTCGGGCCACCAGCACTGGTGTAGTCAGTGGTGTCCCACCATGCAGCTCTCTAGCAGAGGAGACCAGTAGTGCCAGGACCCGCACTGTCCTCCCAGCCTCACCTCTTCTGCAAAACCCACTTGATGGCAATGGTGCAAGGTGCATGCTGTTCACAACTGACCCTCTGGGCAGCTGTGCCCCGCAGTGTGACCAGTCCTTGTGCCCCAGCCACGCCAGTGATGAGGTGCTCCCGGCGTCTCACAGCTGTGTCGAGCAGAGCTGCCACCTTCAAAATGGCACATCTCACCTCTTTATCCACCTCACCCACCTTCCTCCTGCCTCTGCCCTGCCTCATCCCGCTGCTAAGCAGTGATGGACACAACTGCGGTGGGGACATGGGAAAGGAGCTGTGTGACGGTCCAGGCTTTGCTTTGTCAAACCTCACCAGGTGTGCACTGTGCGGGGTCATGCGACGGGGAAAGGAGGGCATCCCCTTGTCGCTCCCAGCCTCTCCACCACATTAAACCTCTGCTTTCGAGTGGAAACTCTGGAGCATGCACTGCCATTTCCTATTACTCTGTGCATGACTTGGCACAATAAGGTCCTCTGTGGCAGGTCTCCAGGAGCTACTGTATCCCTCTGTATGCACCCTATACATTCAGGAGGAGTCACTGGGGAATTAACAGTGCTGGTTTCAGCCTGCCGCTCTGCTGCATGAATAATCATTGAAAAAAATTTGCATTCATTCAACAGTGTGTGGGAATGTTTAAATTATAAAACCCACTTTCATTTAATTAAGGGGGGAAAAAACAACAAGAAAGTCATCATTCATGTTAGATAGCCTGAGATCCTTAATTTTCTTTAAATGAAAAGGTTGCTGTCAGTTTAAGTTCAGTCTAGAAAGATGAATGATTTGTTTGATCACTTGAGAAATAGGAGATCATGTTGCCCAGTGGTTTGTTATTATATTTCAGCAATAGTGTCCTTCTCATCCGAGGTTAACTTGAGTTACAGAACTGACAAAGCATCGCGCTGCTGTATATCTGGCTTTGTGTCCTTTGATAGCTACTGCTGAAGCAGAAGACATCCTCACAATGAGACACAAAAATATGCAGGAACCATTAAGAAAAAAACTTTCTCTTGCACCTCTGTAAATCCAATTTACATCTAAGTGAATCAACTGTATTTCTTATTAAAAAACAAAAATGGAGAAACTTAGGAACTCACAGTAGCTAATTACTTTTTGGAATCACAGCATTTTGACCAAAGAAAGGCCTCCAGGGGATATTTTCATTTTTCTGTTCACAGAAGAACAGAATCTCGCTGACATGGAGACTGTTTCTTCCCCTTCCCTTACTGAACTGTGCCGTGTAGGTCCCATCCCTCAACTGGACAATGCCTTAATTAGAGGAAGATCCCAGGTGAAAGGTTTCTAGGTCCCTCAGTCGTAAAGGTCTGCAGCGAAGCGACAGATGTGCAGGTCTGCGCCAGCCCACCCTCTCATGGAGGAAGATGTGTCGGAACTGTGGGACATCGGTGGGGATGGCGCTGCAGGGGTGGATGGTGGCGAGGGACACTGGCAGTGGATGTGGATGAGACCCACCTCCCTCCTTACACCTGCCCTGAGCAGGATTTGCCCGTCAGCTCCTTTCACATCAGGCATAAATGCAACTGTAGGCTGCAGGTCCTCTCCTCCTAAGGTAAACCTTTAAATGCATTTGGACTTGTTCCACCCCAGAAGCACTGCCTGACTCCCAAAAGAGCTGGGGGTGACCACTCCATGCTCTGTCTGCAAGCAGGGAGTCCAGGGAGGGTGCCCAGTCCTGCTCAGCAGGTTGTATGCTGGGGGCAGATGCAACATGCCCTGATTTGCGGTGAAAACAGCCTTTTCCCTGCATATTGCCTGGCCAGCTTTGCATTTACAGCTGGGGAAGGGCAACGATGTCAACGGGCTACAAAATGTGGGTGAACCCATACACTGACCTGCCCTCACTGGCAAAGCACCTCATTGACCTCTCTGAGGGCCCTTCACACCCAGGGGACAATAAACCAACATGTCACCACAGCCTCTCCCCGTCTCCTCTGTCCTGTCATGCAAACAAAAGTCAGTCTGGGAAAGGTCACAGGTTTCTCATGTTTCTTCCCAGGAGCTGTGCTCGGCCGCTCCCTCCACCCCAGCTCCTGTTGCCGGCGCAGCTGCCGCTGCTCCCCACGCATGTGCCACTGGGATATTGAAATGAATCTGATGGGAACCGCTGGTTTCTAGGAAGCGTATGCAATGCCCTTCCTGATGACAAGCAGTCATCATGGCTTGGGGAGGGACTTCTGCTTCAGTCCTGGGCACTTTATTAACTAGAAGAGAATTTGTATGAAAACTTCAGACTCTGGGCCAATCTGGATTTGCATCCACTGCCACATATAAAAGTGGCAGGTCCAGACTGGTGTTGCTGATGTGGACGTGGGCTTGAGAGGCCCCTTCAGGGCTTCTCCCACCATGTTCTCCTTCATGGCACATCCTCTTCAGTCTCCTCAGGTGGCTCTGCTCCACCCTGGGAAAGTCCTGGACTAACACAGCACCTACTTGTCACACCTAAACACTGGACCAGGAATTTGTCATGGGACCATGAAATCCTTTGTTCATACTTTTTTCTTTAAATAATCCACCCCAAATCCCACAAGGCTGAAACAACCACACTGTGCCCTCAACTAAATCACACCTAAATCAGGCAGATATCTGGCATCCCGAGCTCCTTTTAGAGCTGGCTGGTATCAACAGGCCCATCTAGAGAGTGTTTCATGTGACATGTTGTACGTTGTACCTTAGGATGTGAGGACTGCACTCTGGAGGTATCTATTTCTCCTCGTCCGAATGCTTTAATTAGAGTAAATTAATCCCTCTGCTCCTGCTCCTATACTGTCTTTTCACTGTTTTCTTCTCCTTTTCATTGCATTTCATCCATCTGTAGTGCCCTGACATGTTAACTGGTGAGTTTTTCACAGCACAGACTTTATTTGTATTTTTACAGTGCCAGCTTAGAGAAACTCCTGCAGCCTGACCCTTTCCTCCGGAGGTTGCTACAAAACAAACTGCTGCAAAGTGTAAGGGCAAAAGCAAGGTCCAGCTGCTGCTGCATGTGGCCCGAAGGTGCCTTACTTGATCCACACCAAAATACAGGCTGGTGCAGCTTGTGCATTCACTATATGGCATGCATCTGACATGCAGTAATGACTGTTTCCTGACAGCCTGCAGTCTGATCCTGGGGCTGTCTCCTCCGGGCAGCGATGTCAGGACTGTTATGTAGCACTAACACATCAGGCCTGTTGTTGCTGCGGGTTTCAGGCAAGGTGGTGACTGTTGCATGAAAAACCGCCTCTCCTCTCAAAGAGCCAAGCGAAGGCTGATGAGAAAAGTCATTGCACAAGCTAGTACTTCCTACTGTACAAAATGTTTTCTCGTTCTCTGCTCGCTGCTATTTCACCCTCACTTTGCATTTAAGCCATCTTGCAACAAACAAGGATTTTTGACCAGTGAAGTGGTCTTTCTTTTTTTCTAACCCCAGCACCATGCAGAACAGGACCTCGCTGCAGAGCACGGGGTTTGTGAACTGTTGCACTAGATACAACATCAGTACCAGGGATAATGAAAGGGCGCAAACGCCTGACCCAAGGTCCGCGATTCATTGGGCACAGTCTAAGTTCTTGTTTCAATGAACTTGTCCAAGAAAGTAACACAAATTCAGGCTAGAAGTTAGGAGGGTATGTTCAGTGACCAGGCGAATAAAGGGTAACTCAAGCTTTCCATTGAGTAGGTGGAGTGAAAGAGCAAACCACCCTTGAGGATGATGTGTGAAAGGAATCACACAATGCAGTTGCCTGAGATAGCCCAGGCATCCTTTCAGGCCCTATGATTCACATGACATTTGTGCCTTATTCTCAGCTTCTCCAGTGTCTGTCTCCTACTATTATTATTTTTAGCTTGATTTGCTAAAGAAATAAGGCTGATGTGATGAGGCTGCCTGTCTGCCTGGCTGTCTGTTGGTCCCATCTGTCCCTTCTCCCTGTGAACCTGCTGGCCTGTTTCAGTCCAGTCTGATGGTGGGATGGAGGTCCCAGGGTGAATTACCCTACGTGTGCCATGAAAATTGGCTGCTCCTCAGGGAAGGACTAATGCAGCTCTTGGTGCAGCAAAGGGCAGGGTGAATCCAACTGTTGGTACCCAGTCTGTGGCAGCAGCTGGGTGGGTGGTGGACATGCATGTACTCATCAGGCAATCGGGACACAGGACACTTGAAACCTGAAACATGTGCTGTCTTCTGCCTGTGGGAGAATGTCCTAAAGGAAATGGGGTAGCTGGGCTATTGCCATGCAAATGCAAGGGGATGAAGGACACATTTCTCCGGATTAACCAGCCTTCCCCATGTCTGCAGCTCATCGAGCAGCACCTGCATCCGTAACCCTGGGTAACTCTCCAGGTAAAGGATTCAGCTCTTGGTATGTGGCTGATTTTGCGTGTTAACTACCTCCTGATGAGAGCTACTTCAGACATGGATTTGATTTGACTCCTGAAGCTGTGCATGCCTGTGTTTACACTGCACACCTACCCGAGTGTGAGAGGAGAGCAACGGCTCTTTGGGGAGCTTTGCCGTCCGTGCAGGAGCACAGACTGATCAGTCCCAGCCCCAGATTTCCAGGTATACTGGCTCGATCCATTGTCCATCTTCCCACACTGCCAAGGCAGCTTTTAAGCACGCAAACAGATGCTGTAGTCTGGCAGGGAATATAAATGTGTGCTTAGGTTTGTCTGCTGGGGCTGCTCAACCTTTAACGTTAACTGTGTGTCTCTGCAGGAATGAGACTGCTCTGTGCAATAGTCTCATGGCTCTGAAAGCTTTTGAGACTGTCTGTGTGTCCTCCCTCTACCAGACTCTCTTATTCTTCATTTTTTTATAAGCTGAATAATCAGGACAAAACTACATTTCCTTTCCTGCAGAGCATTTCCTTCCTTCTTGGGTCTTTCCGTAGTGCATCATGCATGCCTGCCTTTTTGCAGGTACAAAGGATGTAATCCCGCTCAGGTGCTCCCAGGATCCCCCTGTGACTGGCAGCCGATGAAAGATCCTCTCTTTTCATTTTCATGCTTCCTTTCTTCAAAGTGACTCAACAGCCTCTGCAGATCCTCAGCTTCCCTCCCAAATGCAGTCATCTCATTTCCATGCCTTTTTAAACTTACCGAAATAAAGTCCAGGTGTTTAACAAGGAAAGCAGTGCAGGTTTACATCCTGGCAAGGACACTAATGGCAAAGACAGGGCCCGGGCAGGGAGCTGACAGAGGGGGACAGCTCATGCCCTGCTTCTTTTTCGTCACTTCTGTTAGGATCCTGCTCTGCAAATGTCACGCTTAGTGTTTTGATGCCTAAATTTCAATTGCAACCACATGATCTGCTTGTCTATAAGCAAAAGACTTGCCCTGTTTCAGAATATGAAATAGTCATGAATTCAGCCTTGGCTAAATTGCATGTTTATTCCTAGTATGAAGCTATGAACTCTGCTCCTGCAGAGAGGACATCATTACCCACGTCAATGCCCTGAGAAGGGGAGGGACTGAGGAGGGAAAAGCACAAACATCACAGGAAAATCCTAATGTGCTTGTTATGAATAAAATATCCAGCCCAGCTTTAATCATGGAACAGAATGGCTCCTAACAGCATCGGAGGCCTGGTTTACGAGGCATAGGACTGATACTTCCCCCCACCCAGCACGAGAGTTTTATTTTAGGTGATAAAAACAAGGAGAAAACCCTGAAAAGTCAGGAGAAAGTGGAAGGATCCTTCGCAGCACGAGTGTCAGTTTGCATCTGTGCAGTGTGGAGTAAAAAAGCAGTTTTGCCATGGCCTGACCTTGCTAAAGCTTCACTTCCATTCCCAAACATGGGCTTTGCTGGCTGTCAGAAATGAGCTGCTCGGAGAGGCCCGGAGAGCCTGCTGCGCCGAGGCAAGGGCAGGCGGAGGGCTGGCTGGGGACACTGCTGCTCCCTGCCCCTCGGGTGCTCCCTGCACGAAGCGGGGGAGGCATCGGAAGGCACCCGCCTGCCACGCGGCCAAGGATTCCCCCTTGCTGGGGAAATCTTCAGCAGTTTTCTTCCTGGCACTGCTAGAAGACATGTAGCTACTGCATGTGACATCCACGGGGACGCTAAAGTCCCCTCCTTTACATGGATGGCTGAAGGGGAATGCATAAGCTGTTAGGGAGCAGCCCGACAGAGATGAGGCTGCTGCAGCTCCAAGCCCCCCCAGGTCCAGCTAGTAACAAGGTTGAGCGCATATTCCCCATAGGCACACACACAAGCACACGTATACCACACACACACACGCACGGCTGGACACACTGATCTACACAGACAGATGCGGCCAGCGCTCACGTAAACACAAACAGCGCCGACGACCTCATGCTGTTCCCCTCTCTGGCTGAGCAGGATGACAGTCCATCAGTGGAAATTATACGTATACACACGTAGGGTGTGTGAATCCCTGCAGCAGCTGGGCCCAGATGCTCAGCCTACCCAGTGGCTGCCCCTGGATCCCAGTACGCCCAGTGGCCAGCAACCAGGCATGCGAGCCCCCAGGGGTGCAGCTCCAGTCTCCCGTGGTGGCACCCCAGGCACGCGTCCCTCTGACCCTGCTCCTGCTCCAGCTGCTGCACTCAGACCCCCCGTACCCACGGACACTGAATGGGGTCCCTTGCCCAGGAGAAGTTAGAAACGGCATTTAACGAGGAGACAGGACAGACTGCACTGGGCAGGGCAGGGCATGGACAGACGAGTGCAGTGACCAGCCCTGGCTTATCCCCCTATCCCTCTATTTTCCCCCACTTTTTCCTCCTCAAGTGACCTTGATCCCTCCCTCTCCCACCTTTGGTTCCTCCTTGCTTCTAGGCTCCCCCAGCTGCCGTGGTACCTCCAGGTTCCCTGTGTGCATGGAGATGGCCCTTCAATGGGTTGATGGCTCTGATGGTCAGCTTGGGAGGAGCAGGGCAGGGGGTGACTGACCAGAAGTCACGTCAAATTACCGGGCGCTTGCAAGGACCGTGTGTCCTGGTGCAACGACACTGGACGTGAATTTTTTGTCCAATGTAGGATCCTCAGGTTAATAAAAACTACTGTGGACATTATGGCTGATATAAGGGATACTGAACCCTCTCTTCCCTTTCCAAGGGTCATTTTTATTTTGCTGGGAAAGGTTTCTAAAATACGCCGGAGCTGTCTCCCCTGCACACGAGCCTCTGTGCACCACTCCGAGCACTGTCCCAGCACTAAGCAGCATTCGTGCTCTGCCTCCGAGCTGTGCTGTTTGTGGTGTCTCTTCCCAAAAGCAACTGCATCTGGGTGATGGTGGAGGCTTGGGGCACCTCCAGATAGCTGATTCACCCCCACCGCTCCTCAAAGGATGTCCAAGAGGGAGCCATCCCTTTCTGGTTTTTCTTCCAAATTGGCATTTGCTTTACGGTAATCTCCTTTATTGTATATGAAACAATAACAGGCTTTGGTAAATCGCTTTAGTGATCAAGCTCTTGTTTTATTTTATAGTTTAATGTAGCAACTATTAATTGCTTTGTGTACAAAAAGAGATTTTCCCCTAATTGTTTAACAGCAAGAAGGACAAACACTTTTACGTTTCCAGTGCATGATTTGGTAGGTTTCTGGTGAGTGGGATTTTCCTCAGAGTCACCACTGGGTTGTAGTGAGATGATAGAGAGCTGGAGCAGAGCCTTGGGTCAGCAGCGGCCAAATAACAATGTTCTTCAGTGTTCACTTGGCAGCACTGGCTGGCCCTGAGTCCTTTCTTATCAACAGAGCGAGCTGTAGCAACACTTTGAGAAGTGTCTGAAATCAAAACTTGGAGGTGAAATAAAAGCCAGCACTACTGCCTCTGTGTAGCACCATTAACTTGCCTGGTTTCCATCAGTAAAACTCTGCTACAGCTTTCACCCAAGCCAAGAGGAAATCTATTGCTGTTTTGTTCTTTTTTTCTGTCCTCAGGTCAAGACTAGTCAAATACAGCTTTTGCATGGAGTTGAAAGCCCATAAGGACTTTTGTACCTGGGACACCCTTGCCTTGGCTATCCGATCCCAGTGCTGCCAGTGGGAAGACAGCTCTGTCTTTCTCCTGGACAATCTCTGGGGGCTCTTGCTGAGCTCCAATTCCCAATACCTGCATGATCCCACAGGTAGGTCAGTTTGGGAGCAAGGGGAAAGGCAGGAATGCTTTCCTTGGAGCATACCACACAGCTCGCTGGCCCCGTGTTTCCAGCTGTGTACCTTCAGCAGAACGCTGTACTGTCTGGAGCAGTGTCCCCAGACCCCGTTAGTTCATGAAGCCAACAGCAGTGGCATGCTTCCCTCTACAGATCTAGGAGGAACCAAAGAACTTTTGCTCCCTCCATGCTTGCCTGGCCCCAGACCTCGCACCCAGCTGCTGGCTGGAAGGACACAGTCTCAGCTGTTAGTTCAAACATGTGCAGTTATGCTAGCAGCTTTCCTCGTGGGTTTAGCACGTCCACAAATGCTATGGCCTATTTGGGTGAACACGTCACCCATGGCTGTAAGCAAGCTAGAAATGTGTCACCTCACCAGTTTAATATCTGTCACTCATGTTGGCAATAGCAGTGATGGGACCTGGTCAAAACGCCACTGAATTCTCAATCAACTCTGGTAGACCTCAGATCAAGGGGGCAGGGATCCAGTGATCCACAGCCAGCTTTGCCACTAGAGGAGATTTCACTGGCCCAAGAGTGCCACTAAGCACCTTGAATCTGTACAAGGGCTTGGGTTTATTAAAGGTGCTTAATACTGAGAAGCCCAACAGGGATTAGTGAGTAGTGAGCATCTCTGGCAGTAAGAAAACTCTTAATCAGATGTCTAAATCTGAATGTCAGCAAAAGTGGAGACAGGGTCCTCTTCCACCATGCCTTCCCTACCACATGGGAGGGTAGAGCACCAGCAGGGCTCTCTGCCACCATACAGTGACCACAGGGATGGTGCTACAGCACAGGCAGGGATCTCTGGCTCTCCCATAGGTATTGCTGTGAAGATCTCATCGGTACTCGCCTCACTGCTGGTACTGCTCCTTGTGAGACTTCTTGCAGGTACTACATAGATCAGCAGTCCACCTGCATGCCAGCTCCATGCCTCCCCTTCTCAGTATCGTGCCTTGCTGTCATGGACGAAAGCTGGGGTTTTTTACCTCTCAAATTAGCTGTGAAAATTCATACGAACACTAAGTTCTTTAAACATCCAGTACTAATATTCTCTTTGATTACACTCAAATCCATTTCTGGCCTCATTTCAGCAATTAATCATTGCATGTATAACATCCTTCTCCTTCAGCTTCATGTGCAGGGAAATCCCGCCCCGTACCGTCAAGGTTTCTTGCGTTTGCGCTTTGTCTTTTTCATATGGCAAGTTTGTGCCTGGATTACTGAAGTGATTTCTTACAATTTCCAACACTGGGAGATGAAATAGGTGAGTAGGTTCAAGACTCTGCTACCCACCTCCTGCCCTTGTGTAAGGCGACTTCCCCGCGTACATGCCCGTGTTACCAAAGCAACTCCTGGGGATGACGATTCCTGCCACTTGACACTGAGTATTTGTTGAAGCCTTTCTTAACAACACATAAAGAAAACTCACTCCTGTCTGGCGCGGTGTGAAAGAGGAGCACTGCTGTGGGGGAGGGGGCTGCACGTTCGGGCGGTAGGTACTGGTACCCACCAAAAGCAGCGTGCTCTGCCAGACCGAGCAGGGGCAGGGATATGCCTCACCACTGTCCTGGCTCAGGGAGTACCTTGCCATTTTCCCTTGAGGAATTGCTTTTCAAGTAACCAATCTGTTAAATGGGGATAATCCCACATCCCACAGCCATGCCCAGAATATCCAGTAATGCTTTTCCCCAGTATTTTCAATCTCTGGAAGTCCCTGGGGATACCCCAGGACCTTGCTCGTGGTCTCAGCACCCAGCTCTCCCAGCAAGACCTTTGTCTCTGACTCGGTGTGATTGTCTGTGACTCAGCTCTGAAAACAGTGCTTTTCCACTGGAGCTCTGAAATACAGTTTTTCCACTGATAATTTTGATAAGTATAACCTTAAACAGGGCTACATTACAGATGAGAACCCAAGAACATTTTTAATCTCCTGTTATTTACTTGTAACAGCATGAATCACAGCGTTGCACAGTGTACATGATATTCCCTGATGATATAATTACTGTGCTCTCTATATACCGTGCTTTCTTAATTCATTGTATTCAACATTCACCTTTTAGCAAGGCGTGCTTTAATTTTCACATGCACATTACTCAGTTCGAGACTAAACATGGGAATCGAAAACAAGGCTTCTGATATAACAGCCACATCGTGCCGGCCGCGTATCTGCTGTGTTTGCTGACCTCCCACTGTAGCTTTCGCTCCCATCCCACACGTGAGCAGCATTGGGTGGCTACAGGACGGGTGCAGAGAGGTGGCTTCTTCGAGCTGGACTTTATAATGTGTGACAGGAGCTCGTTCCCAGCCTTATCGACTGGGGCGTGCTTACACGATGAGAAATACCTCTGTGGTAGTTGTGAGTTGCCTGCTCTCGATGGGGGAGGTCTCAAAGCTAAGTGGTGGCAGTGCTGGGCAAGGTGGGAATCTGGCTGACAGTCCAGCACCCTCACTCGTGCCCTTAGCTCTCTCCTCAAAGGCAGATTAGGCCAAAAATTGTGGAAAGGAGAGTACTAAGAAACCCATTTTCCCCCAGTGCCTCCACAAAGTGTGTCCCCTAGGGACAAGCTGGGTAGGGGAGGGGAGTGCAGGGGCTCCAGAGACCCAGTGAGCTGGAGCTGTGGGTGTCAAGGGCAGGGAGAAGCCTGCCACCTCACCCCCAGGCTCCAGCAGGATAAGCAGGGCTTGTGCCCACATGGACAAACTCCCCTCCTTCCCCCAAGGATTGCTGCTCTCAGGCCATTACAACTGGCCCAGGATGCTGGTAACTGTGTGTACCCAGTGCTGACCCCAGGTGCCTTCACCCTCTCCCCCACCATTTTCTCCAGGTCAGTCCCAATTCACGTTTGTACTGTGAAACTTGCCATGAAGGAGAAGAAAAGCAGCCTTTCCGGGTCCAGGCTGTGTGGTCCCTCGTCTGCTGCTAGTTCAAGACAGGCTGAAGCTGCTGGTTGAGGCTCAGTGTCAGATTTGAGAGGCTGCTAGGTACTGAGCTGCAGTGGATCTGCCTGGAGAAAAGCCCTTGAAATGGCAAGCAGCATCACCTCCAGAACTGCCTCCGGCAGTGCAAGTGGGGCCATCTGAGTCTGGGTTGAGCAGGGAGCTGATCTGGAAAGCTTGATGCAAATTCCAGGGAAATGACCTCTGCTGAGGTAACCTTTGCTGAACCGATCATCACTGAATAAGCAACACCCCCACACCCAAGCTTTTTAACCCAAGCTTTCTTAAAATTGTAAATTCTTTATCTGTTGGGTTCCCAGCCCTGTCTTAGCTCTCCCTTGGCAGTTACCAATACAAAGGTTTGTCCATAATCTATTTCTCTCTGTGCCACCAAACCTTGCAGGGAGGATGCCAGTAATTTTCCAGGCTTGCCCCCCCCCCGCTTCAGCTGACACCAGCTGCTGCTGCGTCACTGAGGGGGCCACAGACATGACAAAGGTGAGTAAACAAAGCGCAGGCTGATGCGCAAACAGCCTTACAGGTGCCTTCCCATCACGGAGTGCATCCTACAAAGCCTCGGATTTTCTTTTGTTTCCTTTCCTTCTCCCACGTCTGATTTTCATACTTATGAACATGCAAACGCAACAAGGAAATTTAGGAAATCTGTTACTAAGACAACTGATTAGGTGATGATGCAAGTTACCTTATTATTTGAAAGTCAGGGTGCCCTGTGTTGCAATAAGCTCCTACCAAAGGGGAGAACGAAAGTTTTCATAATACTTACCCACTCAAAGGCAGCACAGCTCTAAAAATGACTTGCCTTGAGAATGCACCAAGAGTGCCAGAAGCCAACAAAACGCGGCTGCCTTAGCTGTAAAGTGAGCAGGGGCAAAATCTCCTCCTTGCTCCCATGCCAGCAGGATCAGGGAGGGGGCAACTCGCTGTCAGCAGTAGATGTCATGCAGCCTGTGGGAAAAAGCACTCATGTGATGTGAATAATTAACCAGACATCCACCTATAATTACATTTAATTATAAAGAAGAGAAATCAGAGCAGCAAAGATGCAGGTCCTTGGACCTAAGTGTTGTACCTAAATGCAATGATACAGATGACATTGGACTGAGGACTAAGCTTCCCCAAAGCAGTTAACTTGGGTTTAACTTTGTTTTCAAGACATCATTTTCCTGCAGTTGAGCCTGGGCCAGTTCTGCTGTTTCAGACCCTGCCTTTCCCCAGTTTGACCTCCCACAGCTCAATCACAGGCTCTTCTCCTGCATTTTCCTTCGCCCTTCGTGGTGTCTCATTATTTCCAGTCTTCACACATGTTGCCATCCACCCTTCTAACAGCCTTGGGCCCATGCAGCATTTCTTTCACTTGGGTGGTGCCCAAAGACTAGGTCTCTGCATCAGAACTTTGCCTTTGACCTCAGCACCCACCGAGCTGGGGAAGGAAGGAGCAGGAGCCAGCACGAATGATGGGGACCCGGTCAGCCCCCAGTGAGGGTGGTATCTCCTGCCTTCTTCTCCATGCCCATCCTCAGCACATTCAGTCTCTTCACAGCCCGCAGCCCCACAGGATTTGCAGCCCAGGTACCTGCTGCCCACGCTTCATGCAGGCCTCCCACACTGGAGGAGTCACCTCAGGTCTGCTGGTGGCTCTGGGACCCTGCTTAACCCAATGATGCTTGCAACTTGTCTGCCTTTGCCAGCTCCCACTGTGACTTCCCACGCGTCTCTGCACAGATCTGGCTCCTTCCTACACGCCAGGAGACACATCCTGGGCTCTTTTTTGGCCTGTGTTTTCAATGTTTTTCTTAATAAGTCCTCACACTGCTCCTTTGCTCACAGACAAGTCACAATTATTATTTCTGGGGCCCCAGGAAAGGTGCTGGAAGAATCAGTAATAGTCAGCAGATATAGATCTGGAGTGTTAGGTGTTGTCAGGAGATGCCAGCCACGGCTGTTCGGGCTCCCTGAGGGCTGCCAGGGTAGCCAGAGGCAGGGAGAGTTCAAGCTAAAGGAAAAAAGATGGGGGAGAAAGCAGTGCAGAAAGCAATAGCCTGCTGCTTTTGGTCCAACATACCAGGAGCCTTGTAAAGGAGCCGGAGATGTCGATCTGCTGCCCTGGACTTCACGTTGCCTTTTTAGTCCCATGTTACTGCCCTTTCGCAGCTGCACAGGTGGCATTTGAAGTGATTGTTTTGAATAGCTTCAGAAGCAAAAACCCAGCTGAGCCAGGGCTTGCGCAGTGAGTCTGGTTTTGCACAGCACCATGTAGGTCCTGAGCCATGTGCGTGGTGTCACTTAGACTAGGGAACACGGGCAGTGCGTGCCCTGCCAGAAAAGTTGGATGTGGTGGTGTCCAAAAACACTGTGGAGAAATACATTTTGAGGGACCAGGCTGGAAGAGGACTGCAGAAGACCTGCTGATGGTGCCTGCACTGGCTTGCTGCCCAGCAGCTTTCCAGAGCCAGCCCAGTCTGCAGAGGATGCCACAGCAGTGACTCCACCATTGATCTCCACAAATGTCACCTTTACCATCCTGTGGACCTCTCTCTCTTCCCGCTCCTAGCCCATGTAGTCCTGGTCACCTCTTGTCTTCCAGGCGTGGTGCTGAGGGGGAGAGCTGCCACTGCACCTGGGCCAGGCAAATGTGGCACGTTGCTTCTGCAGGATGGTTGATCTTGCAAGTGGTGCCATGGTCTGGGATGAGCTGCTCTTCCTGGGGATGGAGGCTGATCTGAGAAGCCAAAAGACACTGCTCCTACTTCTCTGTTGGGAAGACGCTCCACAAAACTCCCCAAAAAGCACAGGGCAGAGATCAAGAGGGTTGGATACAGCCTGAGGTCTTAGGTGATATGCTGTGGCTTATGTCAGCAGAGGAAAGCTACTGCATGATCTTCTTGCAGCCATTTGAAATGAGGTCTGTACTTGGCTAAATCCACCATCTCCAGAATTTAATTTGCCACTGAACCTTCTTCAACGTGAAGTGAACCCTCCGGTGTGACTCCCGTGGCACACAGACTCCTTGCGGGATGCAGCGGGTGCCTGGCTCCGGGATGCCCCCGCTCCCCAGCTCCAGGGCAGGGCAGGCCTCGGTGCACGTGTGCGCAGCTGTGTGCTTTCAGCAGTGATTTCCCAGTGGGCCAGGGAGGAAAAATGAAAAGTAAAATGAAATTGCAAAACCACGTCTGCTCTGTGGGAAATGCTCAGGTAATATGAATAGCAACGGAGAGGAGGCAACCCCCTACCACTTTCTAAATAGAGCCAGTAAGCATAATGCAACACTAGTAAAACTAAAATGATCGTCACCTGCCTCTTGGAGAATTCATACACATCTGAATTTATTTTCCTGATTGTAATATACTCTGCTCTTTTTTTCCTTTTCATTTTTTTTTTAATAAATACAGTATCTTGTAACACCCTTTTACAGCAGGGCTTAGGGAGCACAGTTTTACAAGAGATGGCAGCTTGACCGCAGTCGGTCAGTACTTAGATGCTGAAATCCAATACAGCAGGCTGGGCCACAGGAAGGTCCCATGGTGAGAAGCAGAAGTGAAAGTCAGTGAAAAGTGAAAAGGCGGTGAAAAAGTGGCTAGGGAAGGGCCGAGGGTGGCTGGGGGAAGCAGTCCTGTGTGGGCAGCATCCTTTATGTTTCCTTCTGCCCAGACAGTCCTTGGGCTCACGTAGGAGGCATTCAGACATGATCCCCTAATGCCTCCACATCTCCCCACATCAACCCCCCTGCCCAGGGTTTACTTGGGCTGTTTCTGAAATGGCTTTCCTCTGCTGACATCCTCATTGAATAATACGGACTTTGCAATACGTGAGATGAGAGAGGCTGAGTTACATCTTTCCTCTGCGCTCTCCGAAATGGGAAGCAGCCCAGGCCTAGAAGCAAAAGCAAGGTTTGCTTTTAGCTACCTGAAATAAGCCTGTTGACTTCATGCATTGCCTGTGGTGTTCTACCATGCACTTTATCACTTTATACTACTTTATACCAGAGCAAAGAGGGTGCAAGGCCATGACTTTACCATGGTGTTTCCCACCCACGTTTTGCTGAGAGGCAGTGGGGAGAGGGGCCCACTGGAGCACTCCAGATGTGCAGGGCTGCTGCCCACATCTGCCGCCCAACTTATGGGCAGCTGGGATGGCTGCTGAGACCCCGCAGTGCCCAGCTGTGTTTCAGGTACCGCATATTGCCAAGGAGGGGGAGGAGCCCACCACCATGAACCACAGGCTCCCAGCACAGCTCGGAGGACCACCTCCACCCTATAGACCACGGGAAAATCCAGGCACAAAACCAGTTTAATTCAAGTCTCTCCAAAACAGTGGATGACGTCAGGAACTTCCTCTCCTTTTCTCAGCCCAGCTTGAAACTCCTGACCTCACATAACCCTCCTTAGCAAGTCGTTCCCTTTAGCTTTAGCTGCAGCGGAGAGTTCACTCCTAAAGCCATTGTTTTTTTTCTTCCTAGAGGCAAACGTGACTGGACTTTTTTGCATGCTTTCTGGGAAACGTTGGCTTCGGTTCAGCTCAGAAGGCCTCTGCAGTTCCTCGGCAGAGCGTCTCAAGGAGGTGGAGCTCCCCATAGGGTCCAATTAGGTTTTCTGCCTTTAAGTATTTATTTTCCTGATTGTAATATACTTTTATGACAAAAGGAATGGGAGGATGCATTTAGATAGAAATCACTCTTTATTTTTATTGTAATATTTCTTTATTCATGGCAATAGTTAGGGGTTAATTATGATGGTCTGTCTGCTTCCAACTTTTTGTGCTCCTGTAACAGCTTCCTTATATGGATGGAGCCATGTTGAAGCTCACTCTGAAGAGTACTGCAAAACTGTACAGTTACAGGATTTTTGATGTGCATTTTTATGTTGCTTGGGTGTCAGATCTGAACTGAGGGTGAGTAACAGAAATACACTGTCATTGAAATACCTGCCAGTGATAAGCCCTTTACAAACCCTCCTGCCCACCTCTGTCTCTTCTACCGTTTCGTTTGTTCCTCTGGTTTTTAGTCCAGGAGTTGGTATTCGCACTGGGCTTTTGTAACAGTGTATTGTGCAATATCATGAGTGCTTTCTGTGGGAAGGTGCTAAATAAATACAATCGCAGGATCACAGAATAGCTGAGGATGAAAGGGACCTCTGGAGGTCATCTGGTCCAGGTGTAGTCCATGAAGCCTGGCTGATAGACCAAAAGTGTGATCCTGTTCCTGCTCATGGCAGTGTAAGTCAGGAGTTAACATTTCCTGTCAACTCTAAGATGCAGACCCATGGTTAAGCCTGAGTTGATTTGTTTTGGCGATGTGCTTGGACTGAGAGGCAAACCCCAGAATTCCCCAGAGGACCTCAGAAGTAATGCTTCACCTATCCCCTGGCAATCTGGACTTCCAATTAGGATAGGACTGATTTGCCTTGCAAAATATGAACTCTCATTTTGCTCAGCAAGTGCAGTATTACTGACTAACAGAGCCAGAGAAGCACTCAGGCTGGGCAGGACCTCCGAAGCTCATCCCCCCACCAAGTTCCTTGCCATCTGCAAGCTTGATGGGGGTGCAGTCCATCCCTTTCTCCAGGCCACTGAGAGGTATCCAACAGGATGATTACAGAAAGTGGGAAAACACCCTAGCATGGACAGGGGGTCTATCTGAAGTCAGGATGTACGTCAGTGTAGGGAAGGAGAAAACCCAAGCCAGGACCTGAGGTAGGCACAGCCTGGACGAGAGACCCCTATTACCTGCATACGGCAGCAGCATGCTCATCAATTGCTGGCAGCGGTGCCAAATCCTATTTTCCAGGTCATCAATCTTAGCAGTCACTGTAAAACATTATATAACTCAGCTCTACTTGATATTCAGCCTGCATCACATCTCTGTGAGGCTTAAGCCAAAGATCTGGGCAGATTTTGCAAAATCAGATCCAGCCCGTTAACGGGTGCCTCATGGTTTTGTTGTTGTGGCTTAGTGTGCGCTGCTCTCCAGCCCTGCAACACCGTGCCTCATTCACATGTGCTGTGCAAAGATTGCCAGGCATCACCGCGAAAGCCTACTGAAACGTGCTGCCAAGCTTAACGTTGTGGGCTATGCACTTAAATGTCTGAAAGAAGCACATATATCTCATCATATATCCCAGGTGAAGGAGTGAGTTAGCTCTGCTGGAGTAGTTTTTTGTAGCGCTGAGCCTGTAGCAGGACCAGCACTGGCCAGCAGTGCCCCAGCCCTCCCCTCCATCCTCTGCTGATGGGAGAAATCCACAGACTGGGGTGAAGGATAAACAGGGAGGATTTGCTGGAAGGAGGAGCTCGTCACTTTGAAACCCCCATATAAGGCTTTATTGCCATGACAGTGCATTTCCCAGTGCATCCCTTAGGGCTGCCACACAGCCCGTGAGGTCTCTTTTTTGCTTGCTGCACCAGGTTTCCCTAAAATATCAACTCACATCCATTCCTGGTCCTTCATGTGACCCACAGTCCTCAGCCCAGCAGCACCCAACCACGCAGAGCTCTACAGTCCCCTGTATCTCTTCTCCACATTATCTTATTTGGAAATTTTGTGAGACAGAGGACAGGTTCAAGAGGGGACAGACCAAGAGGTAAGAAAATGAGGACAGCCTTACTGGGCCAGATCAAAGGTCCATCTAAGCAGGACTTCCGATGACCTCTGGATGCTTCGAAGAGGCAGTGGACACATAGGAAAGAGTGCAAAGATGGGGTGGGAGGAGAGCACAAAGGTAGAATACTGGCCCAGCTGGAGGCCGTAGCAAGCCTACTGCATCTAATACCCATCTAAGACCATAAAAGTAGGAATAATCACAAATCTTCATACCCTTGCGTGCAAACTGCATTGCTGCCTTCTTTTTCCAGCATGCCATGTGGGTGTAACAACTAAAACCGACAAAAATGCTGAAAGTAAACCCTTCACAAAAATCACCATGGGGCTGCTAATGCAATCGTCTCCTGGGGGACCAGTGGGGCGAGAGGACCAGCCACACCTGACAGATGCGAGCTGCTTTGCCAAGGCACCAATAGACGGCACTCAGACCTGGTGGAGATGAGAGTCACGGCCAGCCCTGCCTGGAATTTAGATGTGGCTTCTGTTCGCAAAATCTTTCCTGCCTGCTCTCTGCTAACATTTAGTATCTGTACAGTTCATACTCACAAACACTCTAAAGCCCTAGCCAGTCACCACAGGCTAACTCTGCATTTAAATATTTGGGGAGAGCAAATATCACATTATGTGTTTGGGATAAGAAAAATCGCTCTTTGCCTTGAATTGGTTGGACGGATGACTAGCCAGTATGAATTACAAATGTTACAGTCCAATACATAATTCCAGATTGCATGCAGTGTTACGGCACATGGTTATGTTCCCTGATTTGATGGCTTATTTAACTAATCAGCACAGCAGGAGCAGTTCGTTTCAACTATTCCGATAAATGGGAGGTCTGTAATTTGCACATGCAGCTGTAATAGTTGTAATGCTTCATTCCTGCTGCACTGCTTAGATACATAAACCATCTAGTCAGAATCAATACTTATTTACTGTACCCAATCAACACAGTTTGAATTACAAACATGCGGAATTTGCATATAAACTGAGCTGCCAAATTTTCCCTCAGGTACCGGTATCTGAGGGTTTCTTGATCCGTTCAAA
Source organism: Balaeniceps rex (assembly GCA_013401315.1). Lineage (NCBI taxonomy): Eukaryota > Metazoa > Chordata > Aves > Pelecaniformes > Balaenicipitidae > Balaeniceps > Balaeniceps rex. Next base: position 54,928 of record VYZW01057774.1, on the reverse strand, counting down.
AGGGCAGGAGAAAAGGATGTAAAAAGCAATGGAATAACAAATAGCCCACGTGAAGGCTTTGTTAGCTCTTTTTGTGGGAAATGCAGGGATTTGACATTCATAACATGAGGCTGCTGGAAATCACGGAGGAAATCCACAAGAGCAGCCGCCCTCCGCTGCAGAAACTTTGACTAGTAATTTCCAGGCAGCTTTCAATTACCAGCGGATGGGCTGATGGGCTGGAGGCAGAAGGAGCAGATGAATGTCCAGATCTCATCATGAAGCTTGGTGGCATTCACCCGCCCCCAGGACGGACAGGGGCTGGTGAAAACCTCCCTGCCGCATCAGGGCTTGCGTATCGCAGCCGATGAGCAGCGCTCCCAGAGGAGGCCTGATTTAGAAACGATCGATCATGCTCATTTCCTACCTGATGTCTAATATACAGCAGCGACACAGCGTCCCTACCTAAGGCGCATCGGGCTCACCATGTGTAATGCTGCTCCTCTCCGTACACCCTCAAGGCTGAGCTCTCGCCGCTACTGGTATTAGCAGCAAACAACACCTTAGGGGATGTTGACCACCCACTCCATAGCCTCTTCTGGCATCCTCTTTAAAACACTGGCCACAGCGTACCCTGGGTGCCAATGGGGTGAGCTGTGCTGTTCCATGGGTGCCATGGGTGCCATCAGCCAGAGGCAGGGAGGTCTCTGCTCTCGTGGGCAGAGGGGGCTGCTGGGCCAGGTGGTGGCCAGGTTCTTCTGGACCAGCCAAGGTGGCAGCCAGGATCTGCCTGCCTTCCCCTCACAGTGCACGCCTTGAAAGATTAAAATAACACCATACCCTGTGTCCATTTGAAAAGGAACTGGACAATTTTGATTCCCAAGATAATTTCCCTCTTGTATAGAAAGTAGCAGAAGGGAGAGTGGGGAAGCTGGAAAGGAAAAGGACTTTATTCTCAAAAAGACATGGTTTTGAACTCCCAGTTCTCAAATAGGTTTGCCTTGTCATTTTTGTTTTTATTTCAATTCAAGACTTTTTTTTCATTTTTCCTGGAGGAATGCACAGCCAGTTTGTCACAAATGTGTTTAATCGGAGCAGATGGAAGGCAAAAGCTGATGGTTGCTGTGAGCTCATGTGCCTTCACATGGTACTTCTGGGGTTGTCTTCCAGAGCCGGCACCAGGCTTCGCACTGGTCTACACAAAACTGAATTTTGCTGCCCAAAGGAGGCAGATGAAATGAGCTTGCTTTGGGAGGCAGATGTGCTGTCCTGGCTTGGAAAAAGAGGTTGTCTTTGCCAGGGACTACCTGGTGTCCCAGAATAGCCCCTGCCCCTTGGGAACAGCAGGGTGGGGAGCTCTGCTTCTTAGGGTGCTCAATGCTTCTTAGGGAGCCCTTGAGCTGAAGACCCCACTTAGCCTGCCTGCACTAAACACAGGTACCTGGTCCTGTTTTCAGTGCCCCAGAGTGTCTGAGATGTCTGCTTGGGATGGCAGAGGTGGCACAGGTCATGGGGCCGCAGCTAGGGGCAGGTCTGGTTCATTGGGGTATCTCAAATCTCACCTATTGAGCCCCAGCTTTTAAAACATGGATAAAAAAGAAGACCTGGCAGGGAAATTGCTGGGTGATGTCTTCCTGTGTTTGAACAGCACTAAGATATATGGAAGGAGCACATGGACTCAAAATATTGTATGAAATTAATTCGCCCCCTTACTCTCCCTGAAGCAGAGTAGCTGCTCCCTGCTCTTGCTGCATCATGGAGCAAAATGCCCCAGTGCTGCAGCACCAAAATACCTTGCAAACCACAGCCCTTTGGGAATCAGCTTGTTTTATGAATCTCCCTCTTTGTTTTTTCCAGCAGTGCTAAAGGAAATTATGCCAAACATGCCAGCCTGGTCCCCTAGGCTTAGCCCTAGGCAGGGTAACATGGCAGAGTCCCAGAAACGGATTTACACAGCAGGTCCTTGTTAGGCACAAGGGCTGTAAATGGGAGCTATCCCAGCAGACAAAGGGCAGTGCCCCTGAAGTTGGGGCGGGTTTTCATAGAATAGAATCATAGAATCATAGAATCATTAAGGTTGGAAAAGACCCCCAGGATCATCTAGTCCAACCGTCAACCCAACACCACCATGCCTACTATACCATGTCCCAAAGTGCCACGTCTACGCGTTTTTTGAATACCTCCAGGGATGGTGACTCCACCACCTTTCTGGGCAGCCTGTTCCAATGCCTGACCACTCTTTCAGTAAAGAAATTTTTCCTAATAACCAATCTGAACCTCCTCTGACACAACTTGAGGCCATTTCCTCTTGTTCTATCACTTGCTACTTGGGAGAAGAGACCAACACCCACCTCACTACAACCTCCTTTCAGGTAGTTGTAGAGAGCGATAAGGTCTCCCCTCAGCCTCCTCTTCTCCAGACTAAACAACCCCAGATCCCTCAGCCGCTCCTCATAAGACTTGTGCTCTAAACCCTTCACCAGCTTTGTTGTCCTTCTCTGGACACGCTCCAGCACCTCAATGTCCTTCTTTTACTGAGGGGCCCAAAACTGAACACAGTATTTGAGGTGCAGCCTCACCAGTGCTGAGTACAGGGGCATGATCACTTCCCTACTCCTGCTGACCACACTATTCCTGATACAATTTTGTCCCCAACCTACTGAAAGACTCAAGAAGGCAAAGGCATGGCCTCTGCACCACGCGCTTTCCCTGTGGTGCATGTGTGGCAAACCACACCGAGACCTTTTTCCTAGCGCAAGGTGAACTACGTGAGCCTGCGAGCTCAGAAATCTGTGCTTGTAAGGCAAATGCGAGACCTCAGTGAGCAAATATGAGTATCTTCTAGGAACAATTTTAAGATCAACATGTAGAATAGTATGTCCCAGGGTTAATTTTTGCTATTATTGGATTTTATAATAAAAGGCATCCTGTGAGGTACCTGGAACAAGCCTTGCAGCCCCCCCCTCGCCCCAGCCTGTGACAGCAGACCATGTGCAGTGTTGCACATCTGCTTCAAAATTCAACAGAAACCCCTTCAAAGCCTGCAGCGTTGTCAGCAATAATTGCACCTTGGCACTTGGTTGCAGCATGTTTTTTCACAGGATCCTGTAACCTGAACGCTCTCCTAGCTGGGATTCGTGGGATGCTGGGCAAAAAAGAATAATTTGAGCACTTCTCTGATCTTGGCTTGCTCTAGTACCCACTGTGCTTAAACCCTGACATCAAAAGAAACAGATTTAACATGAGCCCAGACAGATATTGCACCAGCAGCTGCTTTTTTAACTTTCCAGGGTCTTCCTTGATGGCCTTTGCCTGTGTTTGAGGAAAAACTCTTGGCAGGTTAAGAAAATTGAACCTCAGTATCACTTTGGGCCTCAAAGGGTCCCCTCCCTTAAGATACAGGTGAACTGGTATAATCCGAGGGCGTGCAGGCAGTTATCCTGGTGCAAAGCCGTGTTGCCCAGCGTAATTGTATTCCTACAAATACGTGTTTTCTCAGTACACGAGTACGGAGGCGACCTGCCCTGAGCTGCCTGGCTGCATGGGCATGAAGCCTTGAATGCAGACCAGAAGGTGCATCCCCTTTCGTTCCTCTCCATTTTCCTTATTTGCTGACCATCTTTTGCACTTGCCAGTTTTGCAGCATCGCAGAGCCCCACAGGCCGGTGCAACTTGCTTAAAATGCATCATGGCTGCTATTGCGTTTGCATTTTGAGTTTGGCCCAGTGCACTCAGGCTTTGGCTTTGCTACTTTGTCAGGGGGTTTCTGTTCATGAAATCTGTGTGTTGGGGCGTTCGTCACCCTGTTTGGGTTGTGTGTGGAAGCTGGCAGAATAACGCAGGCATGTACCCCTTCATTTTTTTGTTTCACTCAAAATGTGTTTTCAGTCTTATCTATTCTGTGTCCGTGAGCATTTCAAGCGACTGAACGGAAGTGGATGTGCTGGTATTAGCTCTGGCCGTGTTAACTGCCTTGGACTTTGATGGGTATTTCCTCCAAGCCATGACAGAAAAATATAAAATCATAATATTAAATAAATACAATAATAATATAAATAACATAAATAGCATACATATATATACTATAAATACTATAACTAAATATAAAGAATATAATGTGAATAAATACGTATAAATATAACATATATAATACGTATAATATAACATAAAAACATAACAATATCTGACCATTTCTCCACTGCTTCTGATGCATGTCTGCACACAAACGCTTACCATATGGGAACATGGCAGTTTAAACTGAGGCCCATTCAATTAAGTCTTAGTTTTCTAAAGCTCTCTGATCTTCTTGTCCTGTTTCCTCCTAGTGGGACAATCATCCCCCTCCCTCTGTCAATCCTCAAGCCATTTTCCTGATGAGTAGCGCCGTGCTCATCACAACAGGGAATGGAAACAACACCCTTGACCAAACTTACGGGCACAGCGCAGATTCCCATAGGGCATCAAGTGCTTGCTGGGAGCAGTCAGCTCCATCCCTTGAGGAGCCATCCCAGGCAGATTAAGCAAATGTGAACCATGAATAAATTTAAAAAGATGTCCTTTTAGAATAAATAAGAAAATACAGAAAAATAAATGAATACATAAATAAAATGCAGAGGGCGATATTCTCCACAGAGTTCTTGGTGGCTGCCATGGCGGCTGCCCACACCTGACCTGCCCAGGTTTGCAGCAGACTGAGGCAGGGGGCTGGGAGCAAAGGGTGCTTTGTGCATCCATGGGTGTTCATCAGTGTGAACCCTCCAATGGGGCCAGCACTAACCAGCAGAGGGCAATGCCAATATGTATTTTACACTAACCAGCAGAGGGCAATGCCAATATGTATTTTACACATGCTTAAAACGATGGAGGATTTCTTGCTCCCAAGCGCATCCACCAAGGTGGATGGTGAAGAGAGGACGGCTGCTGGGACATGACCTGACCAGCACCAGCAAAGCAATCTTTGCAGCCCAGGTCCCGGTTTCCCCGCTCCCCATGGCCGCGACCGTGCAGCAAAGCCCAGCTCTCAGCAAAAGCAGCTGCCCCCATCCGCTGCCCCTTTCGCCCTGGCATGGTGCATTTATCAAAATGTATGTACGATGGCTTCTTTGTGCAGCTGTCTGTCCTGCACGTTAGCTGGTTCGTTATGATCCCAGTAAGAAAAGCACTCAGATTCTGCAAAGTATCACTTAAAATGCTATTTATTAGGCCTAATAGTATAAAGAAAGAGAGAGTAGTATAGATAATGTAACATCCCCTCAGATGCTGGGAACCCCAAGTTGTGCAGCATCAAACTGTACTCCCATCAGGGCACAGCACGGCATGCACATCCTGTCTGTAAAAAGGGTTACCCCATTTTGGTCATTCAAGATATTCTAGGATTTTCTTACAAGAAAACAACTCTGTTCATCATTTCCCCTGTCCAGACAGGCTGTTCACATGAGAAACTGTTAGATAAAGGCAAGGCCACACAGGCCTCCACCCCTTTGCAGGGCACCTTTTCCCCTCGCAGGGTTATGTGTGCAGGCTGGACAGGACGCATGGAGCAATTTTGGCAACTAAGATACCACTGACCTCTGCTGGGAGGAATCAGACACGTTCAGCTTTTTTCATGGGCTCTGTGCTGCTCAGACGTGGTGGAGATTCCTCTGGGGGCAGACACATGTGTGTATATGTGTGTGTGTACATATATATATATAAAAAAATAATATATATGCACACTTATGTGCAGCAGCATGCACCTTCCATCCTTGTTGTCACCACAATTTCCCAGGTGGCCAAGCTGTGCAAAACAGTAAAATCCATCCCAGTAGTTACAAAAAGAAATTTTCTTTGCAGTGAGGAAGACTTAGTCCTCCCAAAGAGAAGCATCCCTACCAGTTTCCCATAGGATACAACATCATACGCATGTAAATGTGCAAGATTCAGGGATCTTTGGGCTTCTAAGAGTTGAAGGGTGAGGCTGGGGTCCTAAAGACCTGGCTTGTAACCAATGTGACTGAAAAGCAAAGGTGTTTGTGACGACTGGCACATCTTCCAGGTGGCTCCTAATGAACACATTGCAAATGCACTGAGCATGAGCAATACAGTTTCAGGTAAGTAAACTGGCAATGCACAAAATACGTGGGGAAGAGAGACAGATTGTGCAAATGAAAGAGCTCAAATAAAGGAGCAGTGTAGAGGAATCATCATCTTTCCCATTCAAGTAAAGCTAGCACTGAATCATTTTGCAAGTAAAGAAAAAAGACCATCCAGTGTAGGCATGTCCCATCGCTGGCTCAAAGAAGAACACAAGCTGGAAACAGTCTGCTGGAGAAAGTAATTAGACGGGAACAGTCAGAGCTTATAAGCTGAATTAATTTGTTCACTTATAATTAGTGGCATGAAATAATTACTGTAGAGCAGAAAACGGATCAGATGACCCTGCAATGGAGTAGCAAAGGAAATTCAAGATATCATATGAAATTTTGTTCAATAATACCTTAGGTTGAAAGTGGTACTGGCCATACAATTAACAGCACACAGAACAGGACTACATCTGACGTCTGCTTTGTCCATGAAGCAAAGTCAGTTTATGATGGAGCAACAAATCATTCAGATTGAACAAAAAATGTAGGCAAGCAGGATTTATTCCCTTACTGAAATATTCTAGCAGCATTCCAGCTACCTATCTACTACAGGAATTTATTGCCACAAGAACAGAAGATGAATCAGGTGTTAAGACTGGAGATAGCAATGAAAAGACTGATCTTGATTATGTTAAAAAAGAAATGACAAGATTTAATGAGACAAGATTTAGTATGGTTGAAGGAGAGAAAAGAGTCCAGATTACAAGACAGAGAGAAGAAAAAGGAGTTGTCCACAGTGATAGATGATGCAGAAAAGGCCAAAGGGAAAAGATCTGGGTTTCATCTTAAAGAACTTGCATTGGGATGGTGGATAGACATGCAAAAGCAAATGTCAAAGGAATTAAATGCAAAGCTGAGAAGGAGAAGTTGAGCTGGGTTTGAGGTTCAGCCAGAGAAAGAGTATCTGAAACACTGGGAGAAGGTACAATTGCCATTAGAGAATATACCAGAGGAAAAAACAGAGACAGGAGAAATCAGGAGGGAGGACAAATTTGTAAATATGCGGTGAGAAGGAAGGATACAGCCATTAAAGGAGGAGAGGAAGAAGCCCTGTGTTTTTTTCTGTTCTAGCCATTCAGATGATCTGGCAATGTCTTCACCTAAGATGTTACTTAAATACGGAGGAAAGCTGCTAGAAACAGAGGACACCAACAAGAAAGGGCCAGAGTCAAAAAAAAAGCTGGTTAGACTGTATCTCAAAGTGCAGCAGGAGTTAGTCCCATTTTTAGACAGCAAATAATGAAGGCACCAGTTGGGAAACATTACTAATCAGCCACGGAAATACATCCTGTGCTAACCGAAATTCCCATGTGACCTTCAGCTGCACCCTCACGCAAGGCTGTTTGGCACCCTCCAGCTGGGAGGTGGCGGAAAAGACAACTGTGGCAAGTCCCATGTGAAAAAGGAAAACCGCATACTTTGTGCTGTACAATGAGAAAAGACAGCAGGCTACTTCTGCTTCCTTTGGGCTACATGGGTTTTTTTAAAGCAGCTCAACATTTGACAAAAAAGAGCCACTGGAGGCTGTCATCTTGTCCATCCCAGCTGCAATGGCCATCCAGCCACTGCAAGCCTCCCACTTCCACCTCTCGGTGGGTAACATGGATCTACGCCAGGTGGCAGGATAGGGTTTTCTCCCAGTTGTCTCATCTAAACCCAAACTACGCTTCAACATCTTCATATTTTTTCAGTTATTTTTTACTTATCCAAGGGAAAAGACACTCACTTTAATCCTCCCACTGCTTCAAATACCTACATAAATACTTTGGCCATTCCTTTCTAACTTTGAAGGGCTTTTAAGCATGGTGGTGGAGGAAGTTAAATGCAAGACTCTGTCCTTACCCAGGCCAGACTGTCACACTTTTTTCCCATGTACCTTTTTGTCATATCCCATATTAAAGATAACCCTGGAGAGCTTTGCATGGCCCCTGTGGCCTGTCCCAGCGCATGCCCCTGGGGGCTTGTAAGTCTTTACGAGCACCCTGAACAAGACAGGAATCGATTTGCTATGTGAGCTTCTCAGAGTCATAACTCAGCCATACAGAAAATCACTGGAGGAAAGATATTTTGCCAAAAACTGAGGTGCACATAAAGATCTCCCACCGGATTTTGACTGAAATACTGAACTAATCCCCGCTGATGGGCAGTAATTGTGGAGCAAGGTAACTAGCGCAAAGTACTGGGACCAAAATTTCAGCACAAAGCCTAAGGCTCATAAGAGTATAAAACCTGGTATTACTGTACAGCCAATATTATGCTTATCAATAACGGATACTGCAGAGTTAGCAGGGGAGGAAGACAGGACTAGTGTGACAAAAGTTATTTTAGATTTGTTTATTTGATTAGCTGGAATAAAGTATGGGTAAAAGCAGTAAGAGCTTTGTACAGGCAGAACAGGGTAGGTTGTACTCATCAATATTAAAGCAATTACCTATACAGATCTATTATCAGTGATTTGTTACAGCGACTGAAATATAAAGTGTGACTATATTGCTATTACGTGCTCATCTTGTCAAACGACTAAGGAAGGATCCTGGATGGTCAAATGCCTCTGTTCAGTCTTTGTCTTAGGAGGTAATAGCTGAATTTACCAATCTGATTTGCTGGATTTCAATCTGGGAAAGAGTACTTCCTTAAAATGACAAGTACTTGACTGAGTGTCTTCTGGGTTAATCTGAGGTCCTGCTGATATCTGTTAAACTCTACTGTTCGCAAATTTCTTTGTGATTTAAATATTTGGGGTGGGATCCAGGTCCAGTTTAGGATTCCTCTACCTAAGTGTCCATGCCGCCAGCTCCAGCCATGTGCAGGAGTCACCTGGTGCCATTTGAGATGCCCTGTGGTCCCATGACAGATATGACACAGTAATTACAGTAGACTCATGCCCTGGTGAGGCAGGCAGGATATCCTGCACCATTTATAATGACACCAGGCTGACACCACAAATGACTCTATAGGGGTGTCTGGACAACTGAAACCCAGCTCCATGTCAATACAGCCAGAGGAGCCTAACGAGTCACTGCACTGACCAGTTGTCAGAGAAGAGTCTCTGTTTGTATCTGTTTTGGCTGGTGCCATTTGGGATGCTCCTGGGTCTCCCAAGACTCATCATCATGTCTGTTAGCCCCATGAGGACGTTGAAGGACCTCTGAGTTACACTAGAACCCTATGTGTGAGTGACTACATTGAGCCTTAAATCACCACTGTTGGAAATTTAGACCTCTCACTGACATGGAGACACCCTCACCTGGTTGTGTTAATGATCTTATGGGATTCATCCTAGAGTACTGAAGGAGCTAGCAGATGTTATGGCAGGACCCGTTTAGATCATCTAGGTCTTAGGAGTCTGGGGAGGTCCCTGCTGACTAGAACGTAGCCAATGTTATTCCAATCTACAAAAAGGGCAGGAGGGAAGACCCAGGGAACTACAGACCTGTTAGTCTAACCTCAGTTCCTAGAAAGATTATGGAGAAGATCATACTGGGTACTACTGAAAGGCATTTAAAGAATAATGCAATCATCAGGCACAGTCAACATGGGTTCGCAAAAGGAAAGTCCTGTTTAACTGATTTGATATCCTATGATAAGGTCTCCCACCTAGTGGATGAAGGGAAGGCAGTGGATGTAGTAAGGCTTTTGATATACTGTCCCTCACAGCAGCCTTCTGGACAAGCTGTCCAACTGTGGGATGAGCATGTTCACAGTGCGCTGGGGGAAGAACTGGCTGAAGGGCAGGGCTCAAAGGGTTGTAGTGAATAGGGCTACATGTGGCTGGCGACCAGTCACCAGTTCCTCACTGTTCAACTCGAGGGCCGGTTCTGTTCAATATATTTATCAACAATCTGGATGCAGGAGTTGAATGCACCATTAGCAAGTTCGCTGATGATACCAAACTGGGAGGTGCTGTTAACTCTCTTGAGGGACAGGATGCCTTGCAGAGGAATCTAGATATATTGGAGCATGGGGCTATGATTAATGGGATGAAATTTAACAAGTCGAAATGCCAGATTCTGCACCTAGGACAGAGTAATGCTGGGCACAAGTATAAATTGGGAGAGGAGTGGCTGGAGAGCAGCCCTGCAGAAAGGCATCTGGGGGTGCTGGTCGACAGCAGGCTCAATAAGAGTCAGCAGTGTGCCCTGGCAGCCAAGAGGGCAAACCACATCCTGGAGTGCATCAAACACAGCATAACCAGCCAGTCAAAAGAGGTGATTATCCCGCTGTACGCAGTGTTGGTGCGGCCTCACCTGGAGTACTGTGTACAGTTCTGGGCCCCACAATTTCAGAAGGATGTGAAGGTCCTTGAATGTGTCCAGAGGAGAGCAACAAAGCTCGTGAAAGGGCTGGAAGGAATGTCCTATGAGGAATGGCTAAGGTCTTTGGGCTTGTTTAGTCTGGAGAAAAGGAGGCTGAAGGGTGACTTCATTGCTCTCTACAGCTTCCTGAGGAGGGGAAGTAGAGAGGGAGGTGCTGGCCCCTTCTCCCTGGTATCCAGTGATAGGACTCATGGGAATGGTTCAAAGCTGCACCAGGGGAGGTTTAGACTAGATGAAAGGAAGCATTTCTTTACCAAGAGGGTGGTTAAACACTGCAACAGGCTTCCTAGAAGGGGTGGTCAATGCCCCAAGCAGTTGATGCCCCAAGCCTGTCAGTGTTTAAGAGGCATTTGGACAATGCCCTTAACAACATGCTTTAACTTTTGGTGAGCCCTGAATTGGTCAGGCAATCGGACTAGATGATCATTGTAGGTCCCTTCCAACTGAAATAGTCTGTTCTGTTCTGTTCTGTTCTATTCTATTCTATTCTATCTGCATCCTATCCAAGCTGTGTGTGAGAGTAGGAGAACTAAGCACGTGTGGACCTGTTGAGAAAGGGGTTTCCCTGCACGCCGAGATCTGGCAACCCTACACGACAGCTCCATGACCAGCAGGTGAGCACCGTCAGGCTTGTTGGGGAACAGGCTCATGCCTACAAGACTTTTCTCCCTCAGTGAAAGTCTGTGGCGGACCGGGTTTGTACCCTGCCTTTCATAGATGTGGTAATTCAGAGTTGGCCATGCAGTAAGAAGCGAAATAGATGTTTGTGACAAAACTTTTGCCTGACAGCTTTTTCCTAGGCTTCTCAGGCTTCCCTTAGCTCAGTCCGTGTGGGTGTGATGGGTGCCCAGGGAAATGGCTGTCTGCAGCTGGAGCGCCCGACTGGGCCCGTGGCATGGCTTGCTGTGCTGTGCTCTTTCCATCCCATGTGATGCACTTTCCTGGTGTGAGGAGGTAGCGTGCACTCCTGTATGGACATTTATATGAGTTCGTGCCACACCTAGAAAATCCCAATATATAATCAAGGATGACTGTTTCTTGCTAAAAATCTGTCCTGTACACCTGGTGGCCCTCTCAGAAATGAGGGAGGCTGCTGACACAACCCTGAGCCCCTCCAGGAAAGCAAATTTGTGGCAACTTTTCAACTCAGGTGTCACCTCATCTGTCAGGTTCCTTAGCATATTTTTCCTTAGCATATAGCAATTTTTCAAGATAAACATCAAATTAACAAGTACCCTGCTCATAACAGGTGCAGAACTTAGCTGGGTATAAATATCTATAGCAAAAGCTTTGCTGAGCTCATTTGGACATTTTGTTTTTGTTGATACGTGGTTTTCTTGCTTTATACAACTGAGATGTTTTCTTGGGAGATTAATGCTTCTTAATCCTGCTTTATAAATTGAATTTGGAAGTTTCCATTGCATGTACTTCCAGGGTGCAAGTGTGGCAAAAGAAAAAGAGAGAGAAATAGCTGTGAGGCTAATATACAAACATTTCCAAGAACCAAAGAGTTCGCCTTTCAAGAAGATCTTATTGATGAGTCCCTTTTTTTAGACCACAGACAAATTATTCTCTTGAATGCTTGCGTTTTGGTCCTTGGTAGGTGGGGAGGTCTCTTTAAACTGGAAAATGCAGAGACATAGTGAATGGGTGAGGTATATGGAGATGTGTCTGACTCCAACAAGACACCACAAATAAATAAGTTAAAAAAAGCCCCACTCATGAGACCTTAGTTTTGAGTGTGCACGTGTGTGTATGTGCTGGGGAGCTAAGGGAGGATTTGAGATGTTACCACACTACTTCTATGGAGAAACCCTTCCCAACTTCCTGCACCTGCCAAATCCGGTGGCATCCCCAAATAAGCAGGAATACATCCTGACTTTCTACCTATTAGTTCTTTACCAGGTGTGTTGGGTTTGTGTGGCAAGGTTTTGGTAGCGGGGTGGGGGGGGGTGCAGGGGTGGCTTCTGTGAGAAGCTGCTAGAAGCTTCCCCTACGTCCGATAGAGCCAATGCCAGCCGGCTCCAAGACAGACCCGCCGCTGGCCAAGGCCGAGCCCATCAGCAACAGTGGTAGTGCCTCTGTGATAACATATTTATGAAGGAGGGGGGGAAAAAACCACCCCACTAGGACACAGACTGCAGCTGGAGTGAGGAGTGAGAATATGTGAGAGGAACAACCCTGCAGACCCCAAGGTCAGTGAAGAAGGAGGGGGAGGAGGTGCTCCAGGCACCGGAGCAGAGATTCCCCTGCAGCCCGTGGTGAAGACCATGGTGAAGCAGGCTGTCCCCCTGCAGCCCATGGAGGTCCATGGTGGAGCAGATATCCACCTGCAGCCCGTGGAGGACCCCATGCCAGAGCAGGTGGATGCCCAAAGGAGGCTGTGACCCTGTGGGAAGCCCACTCTGGTGCAGGCTCCTGGCAGGACCTGTGGACCCATGGAGAGAGGAGGCCACGCTGGAGCAGGTTTGCTGGCAGGACCTGTGACCCCGTGGGGGCCCCACGCTGGAGCAGTCTGTTCCTGAAGGACTGCACCCTGTGGAAGGGACCAACGCTGGAGCAGTTCGTGAAGAACTGCAGCCTGTGGGAAGGACCCACCTTGGAGAAGGTCATGGAGAACTGTCTCCCATGGGTGGGACCGGATGCTGGAGCAGAGGAAGAGTGTGAGGAGTCCTCCCCCTGAGGAGGAAGGAGCGGCAGAGACAATGTGTGATGAACTGACCGCAAACCCCGTTCCCCATCCCCCTGTGCCGCTTGAGGGGGAGGAGGCAGAGAAAATCGGGAGTGAAGTTGAGCCCAGGAAAAAGGGAGGGGTGGGGGGAAGGTGTTTTAAGATTTGGTTTTATTTCTCATTACCCTACTCAGTTTTGATTGGTAATAAATGATACGGATTTTCGCTAAGTTGAGTCTGTTTTGCCCTTGACAGCAATTGGTGAGTGATCTCCCTGTCCTTATCTTGACCCACGAGGTTTTTCATTATATTTTCTCTCCCCTGTCCAGTTGAGAAGGGGAATGACAGAGCAGCTTTGGCGGGCACTTGGCATCCAGCCAGGGTCAACCCACCACACCAGGAAATCACTTTTCCTTGTACTGTGGGAAAACAAGATGTTTTATAACAGGAAGAAAGACTGAATCTCTTTTTCCCATGGCACCTACAGATTCCTGTACCCTGCTTCTGTTCCCAGTGCAAAAATCCCACACCCTTCTGTGCCCCTTATTATATCAGTATGTTGATGGCCTGGCTGGCAGGACAGATGACTGCTCAGGCTCTGCTTCAGCCTTTTGCTCTGTGGGGCAGTGAATCTGGGTGTTCCTCATCTCCCCAATGCCATTATAAAACATAAATGCCTTTAATACAAAGACCTATGTCTTTAATACCTTCACTCCTCATTGTCAAATGCGGTCAAAACTGGCTTGCACATTCAGAAGTTAGTGCAGGGAAATGGCAGGCTGATGACATGGTCATTTAACTTTGTTTTTATAGTGAAACAGGGTAAAAATATGCATGACAGCAAGAACTTGCTGGGCTGAGACTCCTTGGGAGAAACAGAGATGCTGGTGGTACAGTCAGAGCAGAAAAAAACTATCCCCAAAAGGGCTGCTGGGGGATCCCATCAATAAATCTCCCGGGTCCTCTGCTTGGGGCAGCTCTGGAAGTTCCTGGGATGTAGTTACCAGCTGCAGCAGGTGCTCAGATGCCTCCTTCATCCCTCTGCATCCTCCATCAGGTGGGCTCAGACACTGGATCATCTTTTACAAGAGGTTCCAGCTGGGAAGCACCCATGAATACCCTCAAAATCCTTGGACTGTGAGCAGGTTAACAGGAGTGACCTATGAGTTGAGGATTTTTCCTTCAGGATTCTTCCTTCCTTTAATAGGCTATTGGCCTATTAAAAAATCCATCACTAATAAATTGAAAAATATGTCTTCTCCCTCGAGAAACACATCAGCAGCTCTCATGTTGGCTCCACCTGGTGATGACCGATGCAGCTATCTCCAATTTCCCCCACAGGCAAGGTCACAGGCAGTAATGCCGTAACCCTTACAATTAGGTCTCACTTGCCCGTGCAGCCCCTTTCCCTTGTGCTTCACCCCTGTGTTCAGTCCAGTTTGCTGCTGTTGTTTCAAGAGCTCTGAGATAGCAATGAACGGCTCCCAAAAGGCAGCCAAGGGACCTCAGCTGTCAACACATGCCAGCTTGTTGGGGATTTCCAAGCTGGCAGTCGGGTTCCCCTTTCTGCTGTCAGTGGGGAGCTCTGGAGATTTGTGCTGCTGTTTGTGGGCAGAGTCCTGCAGACTCTGCATCTTGCCTCTGGTGCAAGCCCTGAAAGGCAAGGGACAGGGCACAGGGAATTTATTTATTTATTTTTACATATATATATACACAAATAAAAGAAGTAGAAGAAAACCATGTCAGGCTAGGACGTTGTCACATAAGTAGGAGGTCACGTTCTTCATGCCTCTGGCAGCCACTCTTGCTGAAGGACTGATTTTGCTCCATTTCCATGTAAGGCAATGCTAAGGCCACACACAACTGGACAGAGTTCCTTGGAAATGAAGCCTGAACATAAAAATCACCCATGTCTCAGCTGGTGGTTGCTGTGAAGGCTTCTTGCCCAAACAGACCAACAAGGTGTCTGGTCTCGCAGCCTTCAGGGAGTTTATCTTTTTGGAAATGCAAGCAGGTGACGGGGAAATGTGGGCTCTGCAGGATCCCCGCAGCACCCTCACCCAGATATTTTGGATCCAAACCCCATGGCACCTGGCAGCCATGGATTAGACAGCCAGGGTCAGCTCTGAATGTTTTTGCTGGATAATATCACACCATCTCACCTTCCTGCTGCTGCACAGGACCATTTTCACAGGGTATGCCTGGACAGAGTCCCTGTTCACTGAGAACTTATCTGGGATAATTTTCTGAAAGAAGGAGCTTATAAATACAAACTGACACATACTGATGCTCTGTCCCAGGAGACCGTGATACTCATCCTCGATAGTCATCCTGAAAGACCTCGAAACGTGGCATGAGTTTTGAGTCCTTTCTATGAATTTCAATTCTTTCTGTCTTTCCAGGTGCACTGACATTTCCAAGCTTTGTGCGGTGCAAGGACTCTGATTGACGGCAACCACCTCTCTTCTTGTCCTTTCTCTGGAGTGCTGGGGACTGGAAATGTAAAAGCTCAGACTTCCGCTCTCATATGTCACTGTGCATCAGCATCATCCCATCACCATGGAATTGCTCTAACATAGTGGGAGCTGCAAGAGCCTGGCAGAACCTCTTGACAGGACTGGCAGATACTTTTAATTGTTTAAGAGCATCACTTTAACAGCCTTAAATCAGTCAGTGCTGGCACAGGACCATATTTGTCCTCAAATCCCAGAGGGCTCTCTCTGCATTTTAATGTGTAGTTTGAGTGTATGCAATTTGCTGGTACAGTGTATTTTTAGCAAGAAGATATGCTTCTTTTGTATTGGCTCAGAAAGGTGAAAGTTTATCATTTAAAGAGCTTGGTGATGTCATCTGTACCTAGGGATTTACTTTTATGAGCTCGCTCTGTCTGCTGCTACGTGATGGCTGCATTTTAAAAACTTGCATTGCTGTATTGAAAAATCATATTTAGAAACTCCAAACTGCATGCAGCGGTTATTAGTATGAAATCTATCTAAATGTCTAAGTGATGGAGCAGGATTTGCTTCATTTTTATTCACAGTTCTGCAAGGCTGCTCACATTTTGTATTCAGTTCCACCTGTAGAAATCTGAAGCAGTCATTGACCTCTGTGGAGCTACACTGCGTTTATACATTGGTGAGACAAGGCAAAATTATTCATACTCGCAGGGCCCTGCTTCCAGGTGAAATCCTCCAAAAACTGATAAAAGCCTGCTCACCACACTTGCAGATTAAGAATGGTGATATTACTGTTACAGCTGCTGTTTTAAGTAACACAGTTGTTCGTAGTACTTGTTGCATATTTTTTTTATGGGGGAGTTGAAACACTACAAGTTTAAGTGAGTGGCTCAAGGTCACACAACAGAGAAGTGGCAGAGTTTGCTTGGTGTGGAATAGCAATGGGGACTGTCCAAAGTAGGCTGCCAGTTCACCAGGGCAGCTTCATCTCTCCTGACTTTAGACATCTCCATTGTAATCAGTACCTTAACCCAAACCTTCCCCAGATGTCACCGGCTATACATCTGTGCCACTAAAAAGAACAGTCCAGGGTCTCTTCTTTCACTCTGAGGCCAAGTGGTGCAACATGGCTTGTGTCCACATGCTTAAACTCTGTCCCTCTTTGCTCCTATTTGAGTAAACGCTTTTAGACTAGTGTCTCAGACTCTCTTGCCCTCTCTACCTCTCTCACACGCAACCCTTTCCCATCATGTAAGTGCTGAGTTGTATTGGGTTTATGTAGCAGTCATAGTGAGATTGACATATGTTAAGCTTTTCTATACAGCTTATCTCACTGCAGCATGAGTCTTCGTCTCTGTCACTGAATGACTTTCCTTCCTGGACTTCAGCAGTACGATTTTCTTTCTGTTTCCCTTTCCCTCTCTTCTGTCCTTTTTCTTTTCTTTTGCTCATACTTTTCTGTATTGCCCACTGTTTCTCCTTTTTTTCCTAGTTCTCATTTCCATGCCAATGTATGCTTTCCTTCCCTTTGCTCCCCTCTTCCTTTCCTTGGGTCTGTGCC
This sequence comes from Balaeniceps rex, assembly GCA_013401315.1. Taxonomy (NCBI): domain Eukaryota; kingdom Metazoa; phylum Chordata; class Aves; order Pelecaniformes; family Balaenicipitidae; genus Balaeniceps; species Balaeniceps rex. The sequence continues at coordinate 37,823 of VYZW01057774.1, read as the reverse complement.
CCCACTCCAATTTTCTGTGGCTAGAGAAGTGACAAGTTTAACTGATGCCAGAAGTTAGCACCAAAACACAATTATAACCATACCCTTAGAACCGGGGAGCATCTTTCAACATCCATTCCGGTATAAAGATCTTACTTACCAAGGTAATAATTTTATCAGCATCACCTTTCCCTGATCCTCCTCATTGAGGCCAGGTCCTGACCCTTGGATCTCCCATGTTGCCAGCAGTATCAGCAAGGAGCCAGGGTCTGCCTGGCCAACTCCTCGCACTTCCTCTCCTGGGACAGGCCATTTGCTCAGCCTCTGTCACCCGTTTCTCATCTGGCAGAAATGTGGAAAGCCAAAGACAGCTGTCCCATGGGAAAAGTCTGGGCCTGGTGTCACAAGCTGGCTCATGCTATGATAAGTTATCCCTCTGAAACATTTCTGTTTGTTTCTGTTTTCTTTCCTAGTTCCCCTTCTCCTCACCACTGTTTTTTCCTGCCTTGCACGTTCTATCTCTTTTCTTCTGTTGTCCCATGCTTCTCTCTCTTCACATTGTTTCTTTTGTGCGCATGCTGGTACAGCAGATGGGAAAGTCCCCCCTCAACTGTGGTGATCATACTGGTCTTCCCAGAAAGCTGCTCCCTCTCAACCAGTTTATAGACTTATCCCTGCTTGAACCCATTTCAGGCTCCTTAAGTTGGTGTGATGACATCCACCATCCTCTGATGTGACCTGCAAGCAAAAAGTTTCAGTATCTCCCTCAAGCTGGGGAGTACTTACTGACCAGCTCTTGGTCAGTACTGCTACTTAAGAAGGAGAAAAAGACATGTAGGTAGGTGGGGTCAATAAAAAAACTAACAACAGTCATTTATCCTTCTCTAAAGAAAGGTCACAGCAAGTAGTGCTGGAGGAAGGAGCTGGAAGCTGGAGGGAGCTTTGTACTGTGGGTCCCTAGAATCAGACCTGAAACTCACCCCTTTTTACCTCATTATTGACAATCCTATCACCAAAAGTGGGCACAAGATAATTTAAAGGAAAGAACTCCTGCATCATGTCAAAAAGCCTGTGGGAAATGGAAATCAGGAGCGACTTCAGTAGTGCAAAACATGAGACCATGTACTCTTTGAGTATCTCCACATTGCTAGATAAAAGAGAGTTGGGCCAAGCCCAGAAGCTGATTATCTGCTTCTCTCTAAGCCTGTTATTTCATTCCCAACTCCATTTTGGAGGGCTCCAGCTCGTTCTCTCCAGGGCGCTTCTATACAACAGTGTGGTTGTGAGCTGGTCCAGGCTGCTTGGCCTCATCTTTATCCAGCAGTGTAGGCATTGCCATAAAGACTCACGACAAAGAGCAGATGCATGACCCTCCTCTGGTGGAAAAAACAAAAGAGGGGATGGATAGAAGTATGCTAGCTGGCCACAGGGCAAATATGAGCCCCTGGAGCACCATGTAACCATGAAAAAAATCCAGTGTTGTTTGGAGATGTATCAGTCCAGTAATCTATCCTTCATCCCAGTAAAGGCAGGAAAATGTGCCGTTGTTGATTTCACTTGAGCTGAAATAGCGTGTACGGACCTGAACATTCATGTCCAGGAAGATGCATTCAGCCTCAAATGGGTGCGGAGAAGAATGACCAGAATGATCAGGCAACTGAAGACACCGTGCCAATGTGACATGTTTAACCTAGCAAAAAAGAAAACAAAAATGTTTCCCCTCAATAATATCTGGCAAATAACCTCCAGATGGAGAAAAACAACTATGCAAAGCACAGGAGAGTATCAGCGCATGAACAAAGCATCCATACTGCATGTAGAGTGGAAACTGGAAAATTGTTTCTTGCCATTGAAGCACCATCATCTGGAACAGGAGTGTCAAAGAAATGTTTTCCTATGTAGGAGAAAAGTCCTGCTTTTCAGGTGCCTCTGATCAGTTTGTGTACATGGACATATGGTGATGTTGTTGCTAGCAACAGAAAGGCACCATTTCCCAGAAGATCTCTTCCAGTGCTGTGTCCCTGCGGTATTCGTGAGCAAGAACTGAGAGATTTAAGATGGGATTTGTCTTGCCCAAGTGTAGCTCTCTATAAGACAGAGCTAATCACCCTGAGCTGCCATAAAAGTCAACAGGAGCAACTCATACATCCCCTGCGTTAGGGTGGAACAAGCCAGCGCTGGGAAATGCCTATCTCCACCTGCTAATTATGTGGGGAATAAAGAGGGACATGGCCAGATTTCTTGTAGGAGTCTGAAGCTCAGTGAATCCCATGGCTGGTTTCTCCGATCGTTCCGCAGTGAGCCAGCACCCCCTTCACAAGGCATAGTCAGAGCAAAGACTTGTGTTGCCTCTTATGGGCTGGTTTAGACAAGGGCTCTGCAAAGGAAAGATCGCTAAAGTCACCCATCTGCGATCACCACTGCTCCGCAGCACGACAAGGCAGGGTCTGCCTGTTGGCTGACATAAACAGAAATGGCAGAAATAGAGCATGTATCACAGTGCTTCCAGAAGAAATTCTCTGAATTGCAGCTGAACAGAGATAGTGCCGCTGGTTTTCCACTACTCAGCTTATTAGGAAACCACCAGCAACCATAAGCATCAGAAATACAGACAACTCTTGAGCCTTCCTCTTGCAGGATGACTCAAAGAGCAGGTGGAGGCATCTTGACTAACACTAGCACTGACCCCATCTGTCCCTTGAAGCCTGTGTTTGCACAGGAAACCTGTGCCAACCGATAACGCCAGGGAGGATCGGCTGGTGGAGCGGCCACCGCCGGGCTGCAGGCAGCGCTCAGCAGGCAGCAAACCTGTGGCCAGGGTGGAGGAAGGAGGAGTTGACCTTCGCAAGGACAGAGCAAAACCCACCTGGAGGGAGAGAGCCAATGTGAAGCAGTTCTTGCAACAGGGTGAGCTGGGGAAACGTCAAGGAACTGGAGCTGGTTTCTTACATCACAAATCTGGGGGAAATTGTTTCTGCCTTATTATGCGCTATATTTTATGGGAAGAAATGACACCATGTTTAATGCGCTGGGTGTTTTCTTAAAATATACTGGGGCTTTCTTCACAGCCCTCCTGCTTGGGCCACATGTCTCCAACCAAGGCTATCCGAGCTGAACATCGTGCACTAGAGTTTTATCCCTGACTGTAGACAGATGTACTTGGGATGCTTTAAATGCACATTCTCACTGTGTGACCTCTTTCTATTTCTCTGAACCTTGCACTGTTATGATTTCTATCCTAGTTCTTTAAGGTAGTGTCTTGCTGATTGCCACACAGTCCTGGTTCGAACTTTGGACTTTGTCTCCACACCCATCCCATGCAGGTTTATTGTACACCACAGTACAGTACAGAAATATTGAGGTCTAAATAATCTGACTAATTTTAATTAATCTTTCTTGGGCCAAGAAAGCATCTGGCCACACCAAGACACAGTTCCATGAACATGAATTTGACCTTCCTATAGTTATGGTCTTCATACTTGCTTCTCCCCCTACTCAGACATACTTTTTTACCTGTCTCCTCCCATAGAAATTAAGATAATTATTAACATCCTTTTCTGTGTTGCTTGTTTTCGAGTGCTTACTAAATACCCTACTTGCATTTTGAAAATATAGCATCAGTGCCGTTTGCATCTTATTCTGTATTTTTCTACATTTGCTAGAGGTGGCTGGGCAATCCCACAGTGTATAAGCAAAAGTCCCCAGAGCAACAGAACAATCTGACTGTGTTCTGTTCCACCTCCACTTATGACACATCTTTTCTGAAACAATAAAATTTGATTGCTTCTTATACATTTGTGTATGGGAAGAAGATATAATACTGTCTTCTACTGGAGGCAGATTATATTGGCCTTCAAATCAATTTCAATTTCTCATGAGTCTTCAATATAATTTTATTTCATCTTTAATTTTGGGCATTACATTTTCATCACTTCATTCTACTTTAAAAATTGCAATTCTCCTGACGCCTTCCACAATGATAAATAAGTTGTAATTGGGAACATTGCTCTTGATGGGAGAGAGCAGTTTTAGTTTGAAAGTCCTAAATATTTTAATAGAATCCCTTTACTTTCTTCAGTGTGGTGTAGAGGGGTTTGAATTTTTGCTAGATCTCTTTATTTTCCTCACATAGAATCATAGAACCATAGAACCATTAAGGTTGGAAAAGACCTCTAAGATCATCTAGTCCAACCGTCAACCCAACACCACCATGCCTACTATACCATGTCCTGAAGTGCCACGTCTACACGTTTTTTGAATGCCTCCAGGGATGGTGACTCCACCACCTTTCTGGGCAGCCTGTTCCAATGCCTGACCACTCTTTCAGTAAAGAAATTTTTCCTAATAACCAATCTGAACCTCCTCTGACACAACTTGAGGCCATTTCCTCTTGTTCTATCACTTGCTACTTGGGAGAAGAGACCAACACCCACCTCACTACAACCTCCTTTCAGGTAGTTGTAGAGAGCGATAAGGTCTCCCCTCAGCCTCCTCTTCTCCAGGCTAAACAACCCCAGATCCCTCAGCCGCTCCTCATAAGACTTGTTCTCCAGACCCTTCACCAGCTTTGCTGCCCTTCTCTGGACACGCTCCAGCACCTCAATGTCCTTCTTGTACTGAGGGGCCCAAAACTGAACACAGTACTCGAGGTGCGGCCTCACCAGTGCCGAGTACAGGGGGACAATCACTTTTCTAGTCCTGCTGGCCACACTATTTCTGATACAAACCAGGATGCCTTTGGCTTTCCTGGCCACCTGGGCACACTGCTGGCTCATATTCAGCCGGCTGTCAACCAGCACTCCCAGGTCCTTTTCTGCCAGGCAGCTTTCCAGCCACTCTTTCCCAAGCCTGTAGCATTGCATGGGGTTGTTGTGACCGAAGTGCAGGACCCGGCACTTGGCCTTGTTAAACCTCATACAATTGGCCTCGGCCCATTGATCCAGCCTGTCCAGATCCCTCTGCAGAGCCTTCTTACCCTTGAGCAGATCGACACTCCCACCCAATTTGGTGTCATCTGCAAACTTACTGAGGGTGCACTCGATCCCCTCATCCAGATCATTGATAAAGATATTAAACAAGGCTGGCCCCAAAACTGAGTCCTGGGGAACTCCGCTTGTGACATAAATGAAAGTGCTCAGGAACCCAGACAATGTGCAACGCTCTCCAATGGAGCTTGCGCAGAATTTCTCCCAATCTGACATTCAGCCTTGCTGCTTTTACACTCTTGTTTATGCACGCTGGTACTGCATACACTGAACACAGATATTTGCATTTTGGGAAGCGACTTGTCCACATTTGGGAATGATACTTCATGACAGCTTTCTGCTTTCCTCTGGAGGTGTGATCCCCCCAATAGCACATTTAATCTGATTGACAGCAGATTTGGTGTCTTCTCTTACATACTGTAGTCTCTTAGAAGGATCTATGGATCCCACCAGTCTGCACACCAGAGGGCAAGAAACATTGTTTTACTGTACCAGCATCAGGCCAAAAATCAGTCAGTAGAGATTTTTGAAATCTTTTCCACATGGTTTTCATGTGTGTAAAAAATAGACAGCTTGTCAACTTCAAAAAGGGAGCAGGCAGTGCATCAAAGGTTTTGCCTATCACCTCAGGCCAAAGTGGGAGTCCCAGTGAAACTGGAAGTAGAAATTCTCTTGTAATAAGGATGTTAAAAAAAATCAGCAAGACGTAGGACAAGAGGTTTTGGGGTTTGCTTTTGTATTGTCCCCCAGTGAGGAACGGGTGTCACCAGAACAGGTATAAACTTTGATACAACACTTAGGGACCGAAGTTTCACTTTCTCGTACTTCAGCTCTGCCTTGCAATTTGGTGGTGGAGTAGGGATGATTGCCTAGTCCTGAATGTGTTCTTTTTAAAAATTCATGACTGGCTGTAGTGGTTTAGCCGCTGTCAGCAACCAAGCACCACACACCTGCTTGCTCACCCTCCCTGCCCCCGGTGGGATGGGGGAGGGAATCAGAAGGGCAAAAGTAAGAAAACTCGTGGATTGAGATAAGAACAGTTTAATAACTGAAATAAAATACTAATACTAATACTAATACTAATACTACTAATTGTAATGAAAAGGAGAACAATGAAAGAGAGAAATAAAACCCAGGCAAAAAAAAAACCCAACAAATGATTCAACTGCCGACCGATGTCCAGCCAGTCCTGGAATAGTGATCGCTGACCCCTGGCCAACTCCCCCCAGTTTATATACTGAGCATGACATCGTATGGTATGGAATAGCCCTTTGGCCAGTTTGGGTCAGCTGTCCTGGCTGTGCTCCCTACCAGCTTCTTGTGCACCTGGCAGAGCATGGGAAGCTGAAAAGTCCTTGACTAGGGTAAGCACTACCTAGCAACAACTAAAACATCAGTGTGTTATCGACATTATTCTCATACTACATCCAAAACACAGCACTGTACCAGCTACTAGGAAGAAAATGAACTCTATCCCAGCTGAAAACAGGACATCAGGATATTAATGGAATAGGGTTATACAAGATACTAATTTTGAGAAGTTTGGCACTGACTACCAAATATTTATTCATTGACTTTGCAAATTAAGATCTATGGTCATGTATATAAATATATGAACATATAAAAATAAATGAATACATAAATATGAGAGTGTGTATGTGCATGCATATGTGTATATATACATATATACACATGCTTTTTCTTAATGCGCTACATGACTGAAAATACTTAACCCTCTTACTTATTATGGTTAAGATATTGTCATGGTTTAGCCCCAGTCAGCAACTAAGCACCACGCAGCCGCTCGCTCACCCTCCCCCCCCCACGGTGGGATGGGGGAGAGAATCGGAAGGGCAAGTGTAAGAAAACCCACGGGTTGAGATAAGAACAGTTTAATAATTGAAATAAAATAATAATAATAATAGTAATAGTAATAATAATGATAATAATAAGAATAATAATTGTAATGAAAAGGAGAACGAGAGAGACAAACAAAACCCAGGGAAAAGAAAACAAGTGATGCAACTGCTCACCACCCACCAAACGACACCCAGCCAGTCCCCGAGCAGCGATCGCTGCCCCCTGGCTAACTCCCCTCGGTTTATATACTGAGCATGATGTCATATGGTATGGAATAGCCCTTTGGTCAATTTGGATCAACTATCTTGGGCTGTGCCCCCTCCCAGCTTCTTGTGCACCTGGCAGAGCATGGGAAGCTGGAAAAAAGTCCTTGACTAGGGTAAGCACTACCTAGCAACAACTAAAACATCAGTGTATTATCAGCATTCTTCTCCTACTAAATCCAAAACACAGCACTATGCCAGCTACTAGGAAGAAAAGTAACTCTAACCCAGCTGAAACCAGGGCAGGTATTTTAAATTTCTGCTGCTGCCTTTAATTAGTGGATGCTAAATATAAAATCCAAGCCTAATAAATGTGTACTGAGAAATCCGGAATCAGGCTGGGCACTCCGAAGACAAGTATATTATATCACCACGTGATGGCAATGATAATGCCCGTTACAAGCCGGAAATTAAACATCTTGAAACATACCAAATATGAAACATGAAGAAAATTCTTTGTTGTGAGTCACAGTCCAAGCAACTGGGGCATACTCCTCTGTGACTTCTGAGGCTCCTTCCTGGTAGACGAGTTCAAACTAGATGAATTTCTGAAATGGAGATTTTGCCATGACTATCTATTGCTGGCAGAGGTTTCGTAAGTTCCTTGCTTTTTGCTGTTTTCTGAGAAAGTCTCTGGCATTATTCCCCTGACTGTTGGTTTCTCTTTGCTCCATGACCCTACTTCCCTATGAAACATGCAGCTGGGTGAGCCTTAAAGTCAGTATTAGTCACGCTTAGCTTAAAATTTTCCATCTGGTTCCCCATCCGTTGGGTTGACAAGGTAAGAAAGGTGTCATATGCCTGTTTGGGTGGGCAGGGGGGCAGGGAACATGGGCGGAAGTCAGGGTATCCTCTGCCACCCAAGATGCCCAGGAGTTGTGACTGCCATCCTTGCCCCTTCTTTTCTGACCAGGTACAAAGCCTCTGCCAACATATCTTGGACTCCAAAGCCATGTCATTCCACCGGCCCTGTCCTTAGATAGGGTATAAACTGTTGGGGTGGAAACAGCAAGGTGTACTGGTCCAAGAAAGGACATGGGAGAGGGGGTATTTTGGTTTGGGAGCTCCCTTTTGTAGGTGAGTTTCTCTGCAATGATCTTACTGGTTTGGTTGAATGAGTAGCTGTGTGTGCAGTCTTGCTTTAGGAGATGACTTAAGAGGACACGATTGCCTAAGGGCTTTCATGAAGAGATCTTGTGTTTTTTTAAAGGCACTTTCTGCTGGCTTATTTGGGGAAAAGGTCTTACTTGGGGAGTGGTGTTTGCAAAGGCTTGTATAGATGCTGTCTGTCTTTGCCTCAGCACGCTGGTGGCCCTGATGACTGTGGTTGATGATGGGTTAGGAGTAGCATCCACCCAGGGTCATTGTGGTGTTGCCTTGGCTTAAGGCCATGGCAGAACTCTGTGGTGGGTGGTGGCTCTGAGGGCCTGCTTTTTGCTCATGGCTTTGGAGAAGCCCAAGGTAATTTGTGGGGAGACAACAATAACACTTTTTGGCTCTTGCCAGTGTAAAGTGCATCATTGGAATTGGTGTCTGAGGAAAGGCCAGCATTTCCACATTTATCCCCTCCCATAGCACAGCCCAAAGAACACCTTCTTCTCCCCATTGCCAGGCTGCCTGTGTCAAGTCCTCATGTGCTGCTGAGCTTTGCTGATTTTGAGTCAGGTCTGCAGGATCCCTCCAGAAAGACAGGGCATGCAAGCTTTAGATCAGATGGTCAGAAAATAGGAAGAGGCACCACAGACCATGTCGGTAGGCCTTGAGCTCATCTTGCTCCTTGCAAGCATGTAGGTAGAGTCTCCCTGTGAGAGCACAGGCTGCTATTTGAGCTGTGATGGTGCTAAAAGTCCTTCCCACCTGGTCTCTGCACCTGGTTTTCCTTTCCGTGGCAACCAGGACACAAAGGTGTGGGAAGGTGTGGTGGGTTGACCTTGGCTGGACGCCAGGTACCACCAAGCCGCTCTATCACTCCCCTCCTCAGCAGGACAGGCGGGGGGAAAAAGAGATTGAAAAATAACCTCATGGGTCAAGACAAAGGCAGTTTAATAAAAAGCCAAAGCAAAAGCAAATCAAAGGCTGCACGTGGAAGCAAAAGGAAAACAAAGATTTTATTCTCTACTTCCCATCAGTAGGTGATGTCCAGCTACATCCTGGGAAGCAGGGCTTCAGTATCTGTAGATGTTGCTCCAGAAGACAAACGTAAATAACAAATGCCCATCCTTCCTCCTCCTTTCTCTTAGCTCTTATTGCTGACCTGATGTCATATGGTATGGAATATCCCTTTGGTCAGTTTGGGACAGCTGTTCTGGCTATGTCCCCTCCCAAGATCTTGCCCACCCCCCAGCCTACTGGTGAGGGGGGGAAATGTTGGAGAGACAGCCTTGATGCCATGAGAGAACTGCTCAGCAGTAGCCAAAACACTGGTGTGTTACCAACACCTTTCTAGCTACCAATACAAAGCACAGCACTATGAGGCCTGCTGTGGGGAAGATTAACTCCATCTCAGCTGGACCCAATACAGAAGGGCTGAGGCACAGGCTGGGTTTGTGCTGGCATGGAGTCAGGTGTAGCTGGAGTGTGCCCAGGGAGTAGGAAGGTCCACGAACAGAGTGCGTGCTCCTACGCGGGTTCACAGACTGCCCAAGTGACTGTGTGCCTGTGAAAGGCTGGTGTAGCAACACTGAGTTGTCCCCTCCACACACCACCTCCACTTCTGGAGGATCTAGGTGTGCCTGTGCTGCTACTAGCAGCTTTATAAAGGGAATTCTCCATGCTTCAATGTCTTCAATGGTTAGGTTCAGTGTGATTCCAAATTAAGAAAAGAAAAAAAAAAAAAAGCCAATCTGAGAGCACTGATTTTTAGAGCATACTCACATTCCTGACCTGGGTTTATATTTTCTCTTTTAGTGGTGAGGGACCACCAGCAGAGACTGCTCCAGCTGCAGTTATAAAGGCCTTCAGAAAATATGTGATGATTCTTGAGCTGGATTATTTTTCTCATTCTTTCTGGATTGTTTCTCCTTGTAGTGACCAAGACAAAAAAAGCTAACTTGCAGCACGCAAGCAGTATCTCAGCAATGAGCAAAGCACTCTTAAACATCCTGAGACTCTGGTGAGAGACTAGTTGCAAGGAGAAACCAAGCAGAAGCAGGGATTTCTCTACCATGGAGGGCTTTCTGGGCTGGACCCTCAGAAGGGGCCTGGAGCTGGCCTGCCAGAGACGGTCAGGCTCCCTGCCTCCAGAATTGAAAGCCGGCAATAATGTAAGAAACATCTGCATGGAGCTCAGATCCCCTCTTCAGTGATTTCCTTCCCCAAAATTTTGTATATTATGAAACACAGCTCCATTCTGAGTGAATCATCCCCAGTTGCATGTACCATGGCTGCTCAGAAGAAGACACAATATCATCCAACAGTTAACATGCTCAACATCTCAACACCTGGAATGCAGACAGCAAACGTGACCAGCAAACCTGCCAGCCGCCACTCTGAGCATTCAAGCCCTACGTGACACGATATGGGTGGTGGACAAAAGGTCCAGAACTTTATTTCCCAGCTTCAGAAATAAAGGCTCAAATTTTGCTCCTGTGAGCAGGAATGTGACTTGAGCGACCAGGCTTTGGCACCGGCGTTAGGTAGCTTTATCCTTTCAGCTGTAAAATCAAAAGGAGGGGAAGTGGTGGTGAAAATCAGGCCAGTTTTTCTGAAAGGTGAAAAGGGAATTTGGGACAAAGGAAGCTATTTATTTTCTTTGGCCTCTTTAAGCTGTTGGCTGGTGGATGAACAGATGTAACTACATAACATCAGCTGCATGCAATTAAATATATTGCTTGTCTTTGCAGATGTCCGGAAGGATTGCTGTATATACACAGCACAACTCTGTGAGAGGTATAAAACTGCAGAGCCACACGGGGACAGTTGTATCATGTGGCAGGTCATGGTCAGTGCTGGCTGGAAAGCTGAAGCCCCTCGAATGATACTGGACTCCCTCAGGAAATCTGTGCTTGCACTTCATTTCCGCTGTGTTTCAAAGAGGCTGTCATTTAAACTGGCTCAGATATGATGCAGGAAATCAAAACATTAGTCCAGGGATTGTGTCACTATTGAAACAGCATCTGACTCCTCCTGACTGTGATTACACTTGGTTATTTTGGATGGATCTTATTTCTGCTTCTATCAGCTGGAGGGGCACCAGGTCATTTCTATCTTGCCTATCCCAAAGGACCAAGAGAAGCACCAACAGCCCTAAAACATGGGGGAAAAGTCCAATGCCTCTCTGCTGCCAGGACAACATGCTGTTGTAGCATAGAGGAACTATGCACCTCAGAAGGAGATGCTGGGTAGCAAAATGTGCACCCCTTTCTCCAGACACTCCTAGGAGCTAAAGCAAAAGGTAAGGTATGGCAACAGGATATATGTTGAGGAAGACAGAGGATATATCATGGGAATGAATGGGATAACATGTTGCTTAAAATAAAAACATGGTGCTCCCCTGCCCGCTGTGACACCACTCCATCAGGCAAACATAGCCACATGTGGGCCTGAACCAGGGCTAAAAAGCAAATGTGAAGAGTGGGATTTCCCTGTGTTGAGGGTCAAGTGGTTCAGGCTGCAGCAAGATTACTTTAGAAAATCTCTCTTTGTCTCTGGAGTAGCTTTGGAATGAAAAATCACCTTTGTCTAGAAGTACCAGGGCTTCCCTGAATGACAGGAAAACATGCATATGAAGCTAGAACGTTTGCTGTTGCTTAGGGGTACCAGTCACTTAAAGACTTTGTTTCCTGCTCTTATGTCTCAAGCTCAAAAGTTTACTGTTGCTTTAACTTTCTAGACGTGTAGCTATTCTTAGATTTTTGTCTCCTGGAAAATTGAGGAAACATATCAAAACACTTTTTAAGGGGTAGGTGGTCCCTTGAGGGACCTAGAGGCATTGCTAGTAATTTAACTGTCAGGAGCTTTATTTTTCAGAATAAATATGGTGTCTTTTTTTTACTATATTTTTTACTATGTTACTTCCACAGTGAACAACACTGGTCTTCAGCTCCGTGAGTAGAGACATGCAAGGATACCAAATGGAGAAATGGCAGTAAATGGGAATGTGGCATGTTGTGCAGGCATTGTTAAAGCTGCATGTGAGGATCTCTAACAAGGATGGTCTTGAATGCTTTTGCAAGTAAATCATAATTAAAAAAATCTATTACTTTATCTGCACCCCAGGTTTTGACTGATGTTCCCCGCTATTTTGCTGGTGAACTGAAGAAGGCAGCAGGATGCTCTCACACCTCCAAAGACATTTTTCTCTTGTGAAATGATGGCCCACTTACAGAAACTCAATAACTGTTTCTTGGTCTTTCTCCCCCTGCACTCAACCCCCTTCTCAATCCCTGAGGAGATTCCTTGTTAGCTGTGCAATCAATAAAAAGCATATCTTCAGCAACTAGTAAATCTAGTTTATTAAAACAGAGGTTTGACAGTTAATTTAATTGGTAACAAAGTTGTAGCACAGTCAATTAAAAAAAAAAAAGTGACCTCATAAGTGAGATACATATATCCTCTAGATGCAAAATTATCTGATAATAGGGTGCGCTTGGGTGGATACAGACAAAAACACATTAGTGAGATTAGACTGTGGCTAATTTTTTCCATTCTCTTGTAGTATTTAAGGTGTACAGTATCTCATCAGAGGGTCCAAGATTTTCATTTGTCCCTGCTCAGGTCTACTCCTGACAGGGAAAAACTGCAGAAAAAGAGTTTGCCCCCTTCCTTCCAATTATTTGCCTGCTATCCCTCCACACAGGCTACCATCTCGATCCCATTCCCATCACAAACCAGTGGTAATATTCCTTTTTCCTTCAATAGCATGGGACCAAGCACTGCAGGAGTTCACGTGGCATCATTAGGTCAGCCCTCAGGTATGCCACTGACTTACTGAAATCAGGATTTAGAGCATGAACTTTAGTGAAGACTTACGGTAAAACCCTGCACTTGCATCAAAGGCAGCATGAAGTGACTCTGCAATTGAACATAACCCTTAGATAGCCAAGAAAAATGTGACTTTCCCGGTGATTTGCCAAGTACTTTTCCACCTGACCAGCAATGATTTGTTTTCTGCATATTTCAGACAGAGCTAAAAATAGCTAGCCACAGTTATTTTTGTTTGGGAGCAATAATGTTCAGTTTATAGAGTGCTTTCTCAAAAAAAGTTCAGAGCATTGAGAAAGTATATTCACTGACAGAAACCTTCCTTTGCGTGGATTTCACAGGGAGGGAAGGCTTTCAGCATTTTTGTTAGTTTTCATATGGGACAGGCTACTTTCCTGGAAAATACGACAGAACTTCTTGTCTTTTTTTATTAAAAAATGAGGTAATTAAAACCAAAATCTAAATGTGGCCAAACTGAGTTTGGAGCCTGTTTTCACTTAATTGCAAGTGGTCTGATTTTTAGGAAATGTATTTTAGAAAATATTCAGAGACTTAAAAATGCAGGCAGCCATTTGGTGAGATTTTCCAAAGTACACATAGGTGTAGCTCCCCATTGCTTTCTAAAACAGCCCTCCTCCCTCCTCCTCCTCTGCCACCCATCTTTCCTCCTGTTCCTGGCTTAGTGCTGCCCCATTGCATTGGTGCGTGTTTGATATCAGGGAGTTCAAAGCAACTGGAAGTTAATACTATGAAAAAGGGGACCAGTTTCCTCCTCGGAGCAGGCAGAAGGTGAGGGATTAGGGATGCCTTTGGCAGCAGTTTGCTGTCAGACTGCTTTACCTGTGCAGAGGAAACCACTCCCTAGCTACCCATTTGGACCAAAATAATTTTAAAAGTTTGTCTCTGGATCCCTGCATGGGGACTGAGCTGCCTAACCTCGATTTTCAGAAAAGCACTGGCAACACCGAGTGTAAAAACAAGTGCTGCAATGGCCTTGAAGGAAATGGCGCACGTGTGAAGAGTTTCAGGGTGCAGCCGTCTGCTCCGTGCGCCCGCATCCTGCCCTCACTGCCAGCAGTCATCTTACTCATAGTGCTCCATGCTGATGCTGTTTGCTTGAAATCATTATCTCACATCACAATCAGTGAAATGTTAAGCAAAATACCTTGGTGGCCTCCTCAGAGTGGAAAATTTAGAAATGCTAATGCCTTCTGAACAGCCTGAGCCAGTGCCGGGTCCTGTCTGGTTCTCTGCCTGCTTTGCAAGTCAGCCTCAGCAGAAAGCGTCAGTGATGCTTTACATTTCTGCTATGTGCAAAGCCCGTGTTTGCAAAGGGAACTGACAAGGCACTATGAAGCTGTTGGGTATCACAGCGTCTGAACCATGCACCTCTGCACACACAGGGAAAGGGAGTACAGAGAGGTTCAGGCACAGACACTGAGGTGATCAGGTGAGCAGTTTCCCTTCAAGTCACTGGTTGAATATTGTGAAATGAAATAAATGGACTCTAGTAGCAAGGTAAAACCCTTTCAATGCCTTGTCCTGGGGATGGTGAACACTAGAGGTATTCTACATTGCTAAATAGAAGAGGACCAGGGATCACACCCAGGCACCTGACAGCTGATCATCCTGCCTTGGTTATGGTCACCCCCAATGAGCTGACTCCAAGACACTTTTGCTCTAGATGTGCCTGGCACTGAGCAGCATGGCTTCAGGCTGGCTGGCACCACACAGCCTCTGCCATTGAATAGTATGGACTGAGTCTAGATGTCCCATCAGGACCGTATAGATAGCATTTTGCAATTCTGCATCAGCTACCGGCGGTACAAACTTCTGATTCTCGCTTTGAAATTTTCAGCACCGAAGTAATAGAGGACGGGATCGAGGCAGCTGTTCATGGCAGCAAGGCAGAGACTGATCACCAGTGCTTTGTGCACGGGCAGGGTGGCCTGGCTGCAGCTGCCATGCATCAGGTGGGCAGTTCGCAGTATGTGATACGGCAGGAAACAGAGGAGGAAGAGGATGAGAGTGATGATGATGGTTGAGAGTGCCTTCTTTTGACAGACCGCCTTCTTGCACTGCGGAGTCCTGGACTTGAGCAACACTTTGATTGCAAAGACATAGCAGAAAATAATTGTGCAAAATGGCAGAATGAAGCCCACGATGAGGACAAAGCTGTTCATCATGAGGAGCCTGTGCGTACTGGAGGGGTGGAGGTCCAAGCACTTGGCTGTGTTGTTGTACCCAGCGACTCCCCTGCTTAACAGAGGGCTGGAGGCTGCCAGCACGAAGACCCATATGGCTGCACATATTATCCTGGCATACTTCATGTTGGTTATTTTCCAGTGTTTGAATGGGTAGACAATGGCTATGAAACGAACCACACTGAGCACGGTGAGAAAATAAATGCTGCAGTACATGTTCACGTACAAGGTGTAAGTCACGATCCTGCAGACGATATCACCAAATATCCAATGTGATCCCAACAGGAAATATGTGGCCCGAAAGGGCAAAGTGCTCACAAACATGAGATCTGAAACAGCCAAGTTCTGCATGTAAATGTTTACTGAGGTCTTCCTCTGCGAAGGCTGGAAGAAAACATAAATGGAGAGGCCATTTCCAACAGCACCCAGGAAGAAGATAGGGAGATACATGATGGGATAAATGACTTGCTTGAAGCTGTCAATTGTACAGTTGAAAGAGCTGTTTGTCGAGTTGTCATCTAGCGCCATCTTGGAAATATTGACAGTCTAGAGCCAGGCTCTCCGTCCTTCTGCCAAAGTAAAAATACGTGGTGTGAGTGCTGGGTTACAGGTCAGGCAGAGTGTTCAGCTATTCGGGACTATTTTGCTGAGGGCAGAAATTGCAAGATGCAGAGGGCAGTGGAAAGTAAAGGTTTGTTAATGAGTAATCACTTGTGATGTCCCAGTAAATACACATCTCAAGGCAGAAAGCCCCAAGTCATCTCTTAAACAGGTTCAGTATTACAGCAGCTGGTTGTTGTCTCAACCTATGAAAGTGCTGCCTTTTAAAGGTGAGTGCTATGTGAGTGTTTTAATGGCAATTCTCTGATCTCTGTGCAAAACAAGCCAACTAGCTGTCAGCCATTCTGTAGCAGGAAGGTTTTGAGTCTCCAGTTACCTGCCATCAGAACATCAAAACCTGATCAGAAAAGAAATCACCGTCCACTGGTAAGTCAGTGTTTCAGATTAGGATGAGAAGCCAAAAGAACTGAATTTGCTGATTGGAACTAGTGAAATTCTTCTGGTGCATTGTCTGCTGTTGGCAGCATGTTACTGAACTTTCCCGTGCAATACCAGAGGTGTATTGATACACCTCAGAACCTATAAATTAAGGACATTTTGACCTTAAACACTACATAGATACTGCGCTAGTTATGCATAGTTCCTTTTTTATCTCCCTCCTCCTTACGCTGTATTTCTTCTTTCCTTTAAGTTACTGATGGCTTTCTATGTCTCTTTTTGTGGGGCCTTTCCTTCGTTTACCACTTTCTCAACCTTTTTTGTGCTCAACTGCTCTGCATCAAACAGTCATCTACATGCACTGCAGCTTCCAGGGCAGCCCACGTTTGCAGCCCTAATCTAATGAAAATGGCCTGTGAGAAAATGGGCTGTGTTCACAGAGAGTGACATTTTTCCTCCTATGAGGCTATAATTCAATCAAATCAAAACCACTCATCACTAAAACACTCTAAATAATAAATTTTTTTCTCGTTAGAGTCTATTTCCTTGCTGAACTCTTGATTTCTTCTCTCAGCTGACCTGCAGCTAGTAGCATTTTGAAAGGAAGGTTGCTTGTTTAATAGTGGCAAGCAATTCCCCCTCTGCATCTGCCAACATATTCTAGAGATGAAGCATGAAGAATTTTAGCCTAAAAACCAGAACTACATGGCATTTCTAGATGCACAAAAAAGAAGCTTTTAATTTGCCCCAGTGAGAGTGATAATGGGTTGATGATACATGACTGCATCTTATCTCTTACTGTGGACCTCACTGGCTTCATGATTTGAAATTAATCTCTTTGCACAGGTGGAGTCTCACTAGGGGGAAATGTAGGCTCTAGATTTGGGTGCTCTGCACTCCCAGTTACCCAGTGCAGTATTCCCAGTGCACTGTAAACGGGAGCTAATTTGCAAACTCAAGCCATGGTGTGGGAGCCTGAGCTATGTTCAGAGCAGCCCATGGTATCTTCAGGGCAGTGTCTCAGAGTCCATCTGGATCCCTTAATATAGCAACCAGATGTGCCCCAGCAGTCGTCTTTTATCTGACCCCACTGCAACAGGGAGCATGGGAAGCACAACCCCTGGGCTGGGCTCCCAGGGAGCAGGACTTACCCCCCTGTTGTGAGATGGGAGTGTGGTGGCTCAAGGAAGGGGGACATTTACTCACGCTGATGTCATAACCATCTTTGCAGTGTCTGAAATTATCCCTCCAGAAAATAAAGATAATAATATCTATCGAGCTTAGGAGCGCTAAAGACTGCAGGTGGGCAAAATGTATGTTGGGGCTCAGCAAAGCCCCAGACTCAGTAAACACGTGCTCCTAAAGGAAATCTCCTCCTGATTTGAAATCCTCTTTCCTCATGGAGGAGAGAGACAAGGTACACTTCCTAAGAACAAATCTTTTGCAATCAGAGGAGTTTTGAATGGTTTTGGTTTTCTGTACAAAGCGACTGTCCGACATACACATTTTCTGTGTTGGATCAAGGACCAGCTTTTCTCCTGATTGAATCTGATCGCCCAGTTTTGCCGGGAAACATCGCAGCCTGAGGTACTGCAAAGGGAAGAGCCCTTTTGACTGTGTTTTGCTATGGCTCAAGCATCCTTGCCTTTAGAAACCCCAAAACACAAGAAAATATCAGTGAAGAGATCTGACACCTGTTGAAGCATTCCTGTTCTGTGTGAAACCTGTGAGTTAGAGGTGTCAAATGAGGATGAACACCTTGCAGTGTGGACAAATTCAAAGCCCTGCTGAGCACTACGAGTGATGGCTTGTGGCCCGATGCTATCTGCTGAAGGATGGGATTAGGGCAACAAAAATTCAGTTGATGAAAAGCCCTTGGGTCCCTGCACCCTGGGCAGAGCACTACAAGCACAGAAGCTGAGGCACTTTGCTCAGGCTCTTCACATGAGGTTATCTAGCTAACAGCTACCATTAAAGCTATTTTGTGCTCCTCGTTTCTCCTTCCAGCTAAAGATCTCTAGGAAACTAGATGTGCATGTGTAATTGAGAAAACTCAGCATCCTTGGACTTGGCAAGAAAGCCAGTACTCAGACTCCTCTCCAAATTATCCAGACAAAATTCAAGCTGTTATGGGATGTCTAAGAGAAAGAGGCTGGAGACCAGTCAACTGAATGCTGTTAACCACCATGGTGCCTGCCCTCAGTTGAGGGTGAGGAACGACCTGTGCAATTATCATTTGTAGATGCTCCTATTAGTTGTGTTTTAACACACAGATCAATGTAGAAAGGAAGGTGCAGTGAAAGATATATTCCACACAGGACTACCTCAAGCAACCACAGAGGAGAATTTTACCCCTCCTTGAAGCCAAGAGCTGTTCACTAGCCAGCTAAGGCCAGGAGATGGCTCCTAGATAAACAGAAAGAAGACATATCTAAGGACAGGCAATAAACTTTGTTTTCAGCAAGAGCATCCAGACTGTCTCCTAGGTCAGTAACAAACAGGGGAGGTTTCAGGTGGGAGATTGGACCTACAGGGTCCCCTAAAAGACTTCAGAAGGGAGATTGACAGTAAAATCTAATATCCCTCTGAGAAAAAAGGGAGAGAAAGGGACAATCTGAAATGGGAGTCTCTCTTAAGCGGTACTGCAAGACTTCTCTGATGGAAACTCCCTAGCAGATTTTTTCCATATATGAGTTTCCCTAATGGAAGCTATCAGGTAGAAGCATCTGATGCATGTCCTGAGGCTCTGACAACCGCCCTGGCAGGAGAGACAGAGCACATCATCTGAGCAAGGAAAAAGAAGGCTTTTCTGAAGTAATTGCTGTGTAAGTAGATTAGATGTAGAGTTTGGGTGGGTTTTTTTCCTTTTCTTTACCTCTGTGAAGTCTTTTAGAAACATTTACAGCTTGATTAGTATGGATTTTATAAATAAATATTTACCTTTTATGATAAATGGCATATATTACATCTATTTATTATAAATAAATATTTTGCCTTTTATCTTAGCCTGGTTTGAGTGTGGTTTACGGTAAGGAGATAACAGAAAGACATTCCTCACCTACGGTGGTGAATCTAACATGCTTAACAAACGGATGAGTGTGCAAGCCAGGTGGGGAACTGATAGAGCAAAAATAAGAGGAGATTTGTTTAATTGGAAGAGATACTAAAATAATAAAAGTGCCCCAAAACTATAAGATTTTACCCTCTGGGTGCAGGTAGCAGTCTAGCAGCAGAGTGGGGGCTACCCCATAAACTGCCCAGCGTGCGACATGTACGGCCACCTGCCTGCAGCAGGTTTTGTGCATGTGCGTGCAGGGCAAGGGGCTGGGGATGCAGAGGGACGAGGCTGGCTGTCTCAAGGCAAGAGCGGATCAGCAGGAGCAGGGCAGGAGCAGGTCTGCCCGGGAAGCAGACCTCACAAGATGTCTGTGCAGATCTCTTGAGGGTGCAGTAGAGGAGCCAGCGGTGGCTGTGGTCATTGTGGGCACCAGGGATGAAGGTGGGATCTTCAGGGCTCAGCTATGAGCCGAGAGAAGCTCAGGTCAGACCCAGTGTTTCAGTGCATGGATGAGACAGTAGAGAGGAGAAATTTAGGTATGTAAGGAACTGAGGGATCTTTTGGGATAAAGGCAAGCGATACAGAAATGAGAGACTGCACCGTACCCAGAGTGGAGCCAGGCTGCTGGTGCTGCAGAATGAAAGTTTTGCAGAGGAGTATTTAATTAGAAGCAGCAGGGGAGCTGACGGGCATGGAAGAGCAAGTGGGCTGGACTGATGAGACCAGTAAGGGCAGTGAACTGACATCCAGTGCACCTCTGACAAGGCCAGCAGGGAAATAAAACCTGACTGCAACAAGTAGGGAAGGCAAATCCAACTGCCACAAATCCAGTTGTCTGGCATGTGCTATCCTGAGTGACTGAGCAAAAGCAAATCTTACATGTAATTCTGCACTGATGCTCAAAGCCCAAAATGAGACAGGGGAGCTGGAAGGCTTGGCATGAGACAGCAGCCCTGGTGCAAGGGGAACCTGAGACCTACAGGAGAGAGGATAATCCATAGGAATCTGTGTTGCCATGCTACCAGCTTTATGGTAATGATAGTGTAGGAGGAGTGGCACTGTGCATGAAGGACTATATAATATAACTATATAACAAAAATATTATGGCTAAAGAGAAGCACTACAGAGTGCTTGTAGGCAGACATCCCATACTCTAATAATAAAAATATAGTACTAGGAATGCACTACCAAACTCCTCATCATGATGATGATAGTCATCAGAAAATGCTAAGTGAGAGTAGGAAGCTGAAAGTAGGTAGCAATAGCAGGAGATTTTGGGTGCCTTTATAAAGATGCGATGCTGCAGCAGAACGAGACATAATGTCTATATGCAACAAATGCCTGATCCCTAGAATAATTAGTCCTGCAAACAAATCCACAACACAAGATGCTATTCTACATTTCATCTTTAGTGCTGCACAGGTCCTAGGTCAGGCAGTTTTTGGTGGAGGGAGCCCTGTACTGGCAATGACAGTAGAGCTAGGTTCGGCAGTGTTGTGGGACAGAGAAGCAGTCCCAGAAGGAAGAAGCCTACATGAGTTTGGGGACTGTTTAAAAAAACAAACAGAAAATTCAACGAAACCTGTGTTAGAAGCTTGCATTCCAAAAGAAATAGATATTTTAATAAATATTGAGTCCTATGTCTACCAGTAGAATAGTTACCAGGACTATTATAGGGAAAAGATCACCATTTAGAAAGAAGGCTTGACCAAATGGGGAGAACAGGAAAGCCTGTATAATGGCAGGTCAAATATGGAGAGGAAACTAAAAGCATTAAAAGGTAAAGGTAAAGGATGCTCAAGCTGATAGCAAGTTTTGTAAACCCACTGGAAGACAGAAGACTGCTAGGGAATGGGCAGGGCTGCCTGATGGCAAAAGATCTCTTAGGGACAACAAGACCATAGCAGAGAAAATCAGTGAATTCACTCTTCCCCGCCAAAGGTGTTGGGGTATTTTCATGCCTGATGCAGCAAACAGGTCAGAGCAGCCAGCTCCACTTGAGCGATGTGCTCAGGAAGTATTAAACCCACCAGATAAGTGAGAGGCCAATAAGTAATCAGGACCAGATGGCATTCATATGAGTGTCCCGAAGGATCTCAACTGTGAGACTGCCGGCCAAGGCACACAACCCACCATTACAATCAGGTGCTGTGCCAGGGGACTGGAGTGTCACCGGTGCAGCTCTCATCTACAAGAAGGGCTTGAGAGGGCAGCTCAAGGGCCATGAGTTGATCGTCGCAGTGCTGGGAGCTACCAACCACTGAGTCCAATTTCCACCTCTGATACATTGTGGGGGGTCTGTAATGAAGAATGAAGGCAGTGAGTTTGTTGAAACACCAGTCTGCTGAGAAAGAGTCAGCGTGTCTTCTGAAAAGGGAGACCCTGCCCCACTCACCCACTGAAGGGCTATGAGGACGATGGATAAAGGGGGCCCAGTAGTCATTTTATATGTATATATGGATATGTATGCATTCAGACAGTTGCATTTGTCAAAGCCTTTGACAAAGCTCTGCACCAAATGCAAGAACAATAAATGGGAAATAAAAGACTGAGCAGGGATGTACTCTCCAGCAGCCCTGGACAGCAGTCAGGATGCTGGGGAAATTCAAGGGGAAAGCACTCTGGAAGGTGACCAGGCTGCCGTGTTGTCTCTCATCAGCCTCACTTATTGCCACCATCAGAGACTGAATATTGGGCTAGAAGGACATCAGCCTGAGCTGCCCACACATATCTTACAGTCACAATTCGCCCCTAGTTCCCAGCACTCCATTCACTATATCATGAGGAACTACCAAAGAACCTATTTTTAATAAGGTGTTCTTGACGGTTGGACTAGATGATCTTAGAGGTCTTTTCCAAATGTAATGATTCTATGATTCTGTATATGCAAAGTTAAATAGGGAAATCGGGCTGTTCATTCAAAAAATAGTACTTTGCTATGTTAAGTGATAAATATATAGATCCTCTTATGCCAGGAAAAAGAGATACTCTCTGGATCTATCACAATAACCCTCTGTCTGAAGAGGATGCTGGACACCACAGTCTCATGTTCATTACCCTAATAGGAAGGCAGTTATGATATTGCTGCTACATAGGAGTTCACTTGCATTTGCCACTGCACTTCTGAAAAAAACAAAGTTCTCATGTTTTTTTACAGTTCCCATTGGCTTTCTTTCTAGCATTCACTTAGTGTTTCAGAAGTGTTACAAAGAGTAAATGTAATAGAATGTAATACTTAGAATTAATACCGAATTCATCAAAACTTGGCATTTTATTAACCTTTCTACATGCACAATAATAATTTAAAAAAATCAAGACTCTGACTTTTAACACCTTTTATTTTAAAAGTTTGCCATAAACCAAATATATATTTTTCATCTAGTTAAAAACCGAGACTCGTCTAATCAGATCCACAACTTGATTGTATCTTCCATCTAGTAAACATTCCTAGTTACATAAATTCACTCTTTTTTCTGCCAAAAAATTCTCAAGACTGCCTTTGTCATAGAGGAGTTTACTCAACGATTACAGCTTCTGGCAAATAAAAAGCCTACTGCGAGTAATAAGAAGTAGGTTGTATTTTAAGTATTGCAACCATTTTTATCTACATCAGAAAAAGCAGACAAATCTTGTCCTACCTCAGCTTGTGTGCCTTCTGGCGTGTTCAGTATTTCCTTCTTCTGCTTGCTGTTGCTCACAACTTTCAGTTTTGTCAGTGGAAAGGAAAAACTCAAAAACTTGAAGCAAAACCCAAGTGCTATTTATGCAGAAGCCACAGGAAAGCAATGACTAAGTAGGGAAGAGAAGTAAATCCTTTTAAAAGATCTTACCTCTTCCTAAAAGAGAAATGTTCTCAGCTCAAGGAGTGGTGCTAGCAATCACATGGCAATCTTTCATAATTTTCACCCAATGAAAGAGGCTCTGCAGCTACGTGGCATGTTGGGAAGCTTTCTGGATTCCTGTATTTGGGCCCACACTTCTATACAAGTGCTTTTAATAATCAGGGTTGCTCAAAATATCAGAGGAGATCCCTGTACAAGCTTCACATGGATCATTAGAGATGTAGTTCTTGGAATTATGGAAAGGACATGTGCCAGGGTTAATTCCCAGTCTTTTCATGCAGAAATGACGGGAAGAACAAAACTGTAAGCAGGCTGCTAGGAATTGATGCGTAATCTTATTCAGCTCATAGTTCGAGGCTGAGTTTACACAGCTGAGGAACTAATTTTCCTTGAATTTTTATAGGAATGGAATACATAGCTCTGTTAGTCCATGAACAAGTGGCTGCAGTGAATGCCTTACTCGCCCTTAACATCTTACCACTTCTTGGTGGAGCAACGCTATCTGCACAGATGGGTGCTCCTAGTCCACTGCAGTTGTGAAATAGGTATCTATATATACTATAGGTATAACAACTTGGTTATTCCTCTTCTGTGCTGTCAGCACATGCAGGCAGACCAGATGCATTCAAGTGCTTTCTGGCTGCTGTGTTGTATTTCATATCGGCAGCACGTTAGGAGCCCACACACAGCTCAGCAGATGGGGAGTCTCCCAGAAAACCTTCTCGCCACCCACATTTATAGGTGTCTATGCCCCAAAGCACTTTGGGTAATCACGTTTGTAATCTCTCCTCCATTGGCCACTTGTGCCTGATTCTCATTTATCACAAGGCCTCTTCACTCTGGTTATACACATGAACTTGAGAACGGGTGAAATAGCACACGAACTGTGCTCCCCATGTGGGGTCATGGTGGCAACATGCAGTGGCTGTGAAGACTCATGTCACCAGAGCTCACAAATCCCCACCCCCAGGGAGGAGGTATGTACAGTTTGCAAGCAGTTCCGTGGGTGATTTTTTTTAACATGGGGCTCAAAAAGGACAGAGAAAACCAGCTTAGCTAGGAATTAGTCTAACACCTTTGGTCCCTGGGGTGAGCACAAAAGTCCATGGATGGTGTTTTTGCACATTTGTCTACATTTCCACTGACAGTGCAAAATAAGCTTAAAAAGCTCCCTGGTAGAGATCCACGTCAAGTGAATTTTCAAGGTGCAGCGTGATGGTGAATTAGGACCCTCCTGAGACCAGTCCACTGGTGCCTAACTTAGTCATTGCCAGCTCTCGTGGCACCTAAGCCCGTGAATAGGTGTCCTCTTCCAGCTGTGGTTGGGCTGGCCGCTTTGGTTACCGTCCCAGCTGTTTCCCTATTTGCCAAGGTCTGCCTGCAGAGTGGCTTGTCTGCACGTCCCTAACCCCATTCGGTCACTGAGGCATCGTAGACACCTGAAACAGGATGCCTCTGCTTACCCGGCCCACGCGGACTGAAGCAGGGTAGAAATGACCCCATGAGCACCTTGGTGGGCAGACGAGGCCTTTAGGAGGAAGCCGTGACGTGCAGCAGGGAGCAGCGTGGGGTGTGACCGCTTCAGCCGGTGAGGCCACAGCCAGAGGACAGCTAATGGCCTCGACATTCACTCGGGAGATACCCCAGTAACTCGGACTGCATCTTATCTGCAACTGGCAGAGACTAATTTAGGCATTGCAGCAACAGTCTGATGACATCTCCATCACATGGCACTCTGTGATAATCACTCTGGGACTGATAGGCAGGCTGTTCTCAGATACACAAGGTCAGAGACCAAAACATGTGGAAAAGTTAGACATTGATCACATTTTATTTTCCTGAATGTGTTTTGAGAACATCTCTTTCACCATATGGTACAGTTATCTTCGTTGCCTGGATAATTTCCCACATTCCCCTTCTTAAATGCCCTGCTTTCTGAAGAGTACTGTTTCCTCCCTTTTATAAAGTAATTCTGTATTTTGCTTTTAGCCTGGCTTTGAACAAATGGGGTTGGCTGCCAACTCACCCTGCACCTGACGAGCTAGATCTGGAGTGACTGCTTGGGGTTTTTAGAAACAGTCACTGGATGACTCAGCTTCCGAGGGGAGTTTATTACATTTCTTACTAATAAAAACTTCAGTAATTCTAAAGAAGACATCTCAGAAGATCATGAAGAATCTAAGACTTTCATCAGAAGATGCTGTGCGCATATCACACATTCAATAGTTAGCAGCCTAGTTTATTTCTGAATTTTGAGTCCCATAAAATGCATAGACGGTCCAGGACACAGCAGAGTGCAAACCATCCCTCTGGGCTGCAGCTACTCTCCATCCTGCCTCCGTTTCTGTTCCCTTTTGCATTTCTGGCTCCATGACAGGACAGTTTCAAGACAGAAAAGCGGGAGGGGGTGACTCATCCTTTTTCTTCCTCTTCCTCACAAACTCATCTCCCCTCCAGCCCTGCACAGGGGCACTGCCCATGAAGGAAGGCTCCGCTCCCTCCAGTCCACCCAGCAAGCAAAGCTACCGTTGCAGGCCCTGAATCCCACTGCATGAAGAAGCCGAACTTCAGACCTGAAATAAGCACTCCAGACCAGGTAGAAGCAAAAATTTAGACTCTTATAGGCTAGTTCAAGTGTCCTCATGGGCTGAACACTACCTGGTGGGAGTGCCAGTCAAGGAGCCTGTCTCCCACACTCCCTGTATAGGGATATCTTGGATATCGCAAACACACATCACGCTATCACGTGCTCCATAGGGCCGGGCCTCCCCCTACAGCAGTACTGTGTCACCCTGAAGTCAGGCGAGCTGCTGTCTGAGGACGGTCAATTGTCTGGTGCATCCCTCCGTTGTTGCAGTCTCACTGGGCAGGCTGTCGTCTGCTTCCTACCGCAGCAGAGGGGGCCGAGAGCTTCCTGAAACCCGCCCAGGTCTTGACGCACATGCACAGCCCAACAGACCTGTGCAAACTCATCAGCCAGCGCTCATGGGGCATGGAGGGAGGCATTTGCATGACAGCTCAGGCAGCTTGGCAGCCCCACTGCCATGAGAGCCGTGCATGGGAGATGTGTCAATCCCCAGCACCAGGGGAGATGGGGTGAGACACCAAGTGTCCCAGGCAACCCAGAAGAAGAACACTGCATATTTTTCCCATCACTCAGTCAATGTTTTGCTGTCTGCAGGCACGAACTTCCAGTGGCAGAGTTTAACTTTTTTCTTGCCAAGATATTTTTAGTAAAAATGGATCTGTCAAACAAACAGAAGGGATTACCTCCATTGAAGATTATAGCACCGCAGCTTAGCCTACTAACACATATCTATTTCCAGAGTCTGAAATTACAAAGCCTACATTCATTTTTTGTGCAGCCCAGAAAAAAACAGCATCCAACGTTAGTAGCTCATCTGCTGTCAGCCATAAGGCTGGATAGATGGGAAGATGAAAGTGACAGCTGCATGAAGAAGGGGGAAGAAGCAGGGGTAACTTTAAGAGGAATTATTCAGAAAGGAAAAGCACAGAAGGTTTTCACACTGTTTCTTTTGCAACATTAGTAATCACACCTTTTTTAATTGCTTGTGGTCCTTTCTTAACTGTTTGTTGTTCCTCATTAATATACTGATGAGGGCAGAGGAACATTAATATATAGCTGGAATGGAAAAAGACGCCTAATGTCTCTGTGTAAAAAAACTGTTCTTTTTTAAGTATGAAGTACTAAAACTGGAAATGTTTTTTTTTTGCCAGCCCCTCCAAAGGTGGCTGTGGGCCTTGGGAAGAATTGATTGTCTCCAAAAGCTGTGGAGCCAATGGCAGCTGGGACCATTAATGCTCTTCCTGCAGAATAATCGATCCAATCATCGACTCTGAAAAGACTGAACCAGAGCATGACAAAACACCGAACACATTTCTAAGGCCTTCATCTAAAGCCTGTTGAAGTCATTGGAAAAAACAGTGCCTTTTTGGATTAAAACCTAAATAAGACAGAAACTGTGACTGGAAAAAAAGAACTCCTTTTTTTTTTCTTTTCAGCTAGCTAAAAGCCTTTCAGGTCTAACACATCCAAGGTTGTCAGTGTGCCAGGTATATTTTATTTCTCTGTGTAGCCTACCTTTCTAAACCTTTCTCGCTCTAATTCTGCAGCCATTTCCCTACCTAGCAGTAACCACCATTATGCTGAAGTGACTTTCTGCTTGCATTATGCATTTTGAATAACTGCACAGTCTGCAACTGTAACCTTTCTTATTTCTGGTTTGTGTGTTAGGCATTACAGGATTGCAAACTGATGGGATAATGAAAGTGCAGAATTTGAAGGATTTGGCAATGAACCTAATTATCTCTATCTTAAGATTTGGTCTCCTAAGACTTGTCATTTGTATATGTTAGCACATGTATGCAATCCTACAGTTTCCCACGCACACAGCTCTGTGCCTTGGTCTGTGTTTACCCCATATTAAATGTTACGCAAATCCTGTGTTATTCTTCTGAACTCTCCCTTCATACAAATATAGAAACTTGAAGCAAAACAAGCTTGTTTTCTTCTCATTTTGCTGACTCTTTTATAATATCCCCGACCCAATAGCTGCATAAAAACCAACAACAACATTCTAAAATCAGAATGACCAGATGTAGGTGCTCTGCATCTCATGTCCAACGGCTAAAGACCACTGCAAGTCCTTCCACGTAAACTCCAACTACCACCAAATCCACTTTCATATCAATGTAATCATAGTTAATACTTAGCAAAAACATTATCACAGACAACAATGTGCCTCACTGCAGCTCCGTTCCCTCACCCCAGCATCTTCACGCAATTCTCCTTTTTTACTGCAGTCCCTTTGCTTTCTTATCCAATGCATTTCCAGTGCTATTTCATGCTCTCTCTGTATGTGTGTGAGGGGTGTATGTCCATATACAACAGGTATAAGTGCAGCTGCATGTATGCATATATATACATGCACTCACAGAAGTGCATTCAGATGCAAGCACCTACAGAGAACCCATCTGTGCACATGTGTATTTGTAATGTAAATGCATATGAGGTTGAACTCAAACGTCAAGGCTAAATTTAGGGAGCCATTGGAAGAAGTGTGGGACACAAGTCCCCCGTTCTTTTAATCTGAGGCTAATGGCTTTCATCTGCCGGAAGTCCTTCTCCCCGGAGCATGTGGGAGGTTCTTCCTCCAGGCACTGGCCGCAGCTGACACAAAAAATAAGCTTAAATTTTTGTCCTCAGTCTCGATTTTAATGGTGTTTTCTTCAGATAAAAATCAGGTGGGGTTAGATCTCAGTGGCCAAATATTCTGTTCTATTGGCTTTGGGAAATGGTTTAGGGTATTGTGTGCTGTATGATACTTTTTAAACTGTATTTTAAAATATCATATAGTCTATATATGTGATTTTGAAGAAGATAATAACATGGTCTTTTGTCCTAGTTTTTTAGTCAGAATTTTAGGAATATATCTGAATGTCTATGATGGGTCATAAATGCGTTGTAAAAAATGTCCATTCATAAATGAAATTTCCAACCTTGAAAATTGCTTGGATTACATATTTCTTTTGTAACTATTTTGCAACCAGTATCCTCCCAGATAAAAATGAGAATTAATTTAAGCCCATGTTTGTCACAGACTACATGGTTTTGTGACACGACTTAGTGAAATCCTCTTTATGGACATATACTGACAACAACACTGTCCGAGCAGGGCTGGGTGTGGTGGTGACAAGGGTGGGAGAGGGAGGGGGAAGTTCTGCAGCAGCGGGTTCCTCCACCGTTGCAGGATGGGTATCGTTCAGTGCTAAGGGGAACCCATCACCCACACATCCCACCCTATCGCGCACTGGGAAGCTGCCATGCTGAGCTGATTAATGCAAACATTGCCCTTTACCTTAGATGTTTAAGTCTGAACTCTGGGTTTCTTTGCAGAAGACAAGAGAAGCCCAGGATGTGCTGTCACCCCACACGTACCCAGGCACCAAGACCAGGGGCACCTCAGCACCCATCTTTGCGGTTGGTTGCCACCAGGTGACCTTGTTCACCAGCACAACTAGTGCTTGGGACCAGTCTGGAAAAGTCTGAGCAGCCTGACATGGGCTGGCTACACAACCGGGTGACTGTCAGTCAAGCTTGCATGGGTTCTTACAGCAAAACAGGAAGATAGCTCACTCCGTCTTGATTAAACTACCTCAACTTTTGCTTTCAGAGTCCTCAATGCAATGAGGACAAGCTTGGCAGACGTTAACTGGTCTTTTGATGTGGGAGGAAAATAAAGGGAAACACACAATTTAATTCAGTTTTGTTTGGCAGAGATGTTACTTCCAATTTGTTGTTGTTGCTACAAGACCAAAGCTGTAATTCTCTTGAAATCCGGAGCATGTCACCAGAGAATAATTAACACAATGGTTTTAGTTTTATGTATGTCCTGGCTTCAGCTGGGGTAGAGTTCATTTTCTTCCTAGTAGCTGGTACAGTGCTGTGGTTTGGATTTAGTATGAGAATAATGTTGATAACACGCTGATGTTTTAGCTGTTGCTAAGTAGTGCTTAGGCTAGTCAAGGATTTTTCAGCTTCCCATGCTCTGCCAGGTGCACAAGAAGCTGGGAGGGGGCACAGCCAGGACAGCTGACCCAAACTGGCCAAAGGGCTATTCCATACCATATGACATCATGCTCAGTATATAAACTGGGGGGAGTTGGCCAGGGGTCAGCAATCACTGCTCGGGGACTGGCTGGGTGTTGGTCGGCGGGTGGTGAGCAATTGCATCACGCATCACTTGCTTTATTTATTATTATTATTGTTGTTGTTGTTGTTATTACTACTACTACTTTATTTTATTTCAATTATTAAAGTGTTCTTATCTCAACCCATGAGTTTTCTCACTTTTACTGTTCCGATTCTCTCCCACATCCCACCAGAGGGGAGTGAGCAAGCAACTGTGTGGGGCTTAGTTGCTGGCTGGGGTTAAACCACGACAATGTAGCATTCCCAATACCCAGTGACTGAGCGATTTAGAAGAGAATAAACAAAATTAAGTAAGCTTTTTGTTCAGCATGTTCCAACACCCATCCATCTGCCTCCCTTTGTACTCGCCGTCCCTCAGCCACAACTTTTCTTAACCACTACTGTCAAAAATATGACTAATTTTTCACATAATAGACTGGGGGAAAAGTAGAGAAGTTTTTATACATAATAAAGCTTTCTCTCGCGCAGGATGTCCTGCATCAGCTCTTATTTTACTTCTCATTAAAAAGAATGACACAATGAAAATGTACTTTTTCTAGCCCTAGTTAGCTGCAGTAGGACTCACTCTCTATGCCACAGTTAGCTCTGCTTGACTTTTCACAGAACCAGGCAAATGAAGCTTTGGTATAGCTAATTTTAGGACAAGGAATTTGTCAAATTCCCAAGCCATGAGGGGACTAAGTGTTAGTACGGTTTATACAATAAGTGAATTTGGTGAATGGAAGGAAGTCCCTTCCCCTCTACCCAGGCATCTGATAAGCTCAGCTAACACGCTTTCATGGCCGCAAAGCAGAAGCCACTCCAAAGTGGGGACACCGGCCAAAACATCTGCCCGTGTGGCTCCATCAGGTTTTGAATCTGTGTTGTGCCACCATAAAAACCATATCCCCAAGCAGATGAAGTGGTTCCCGTGGTAAGGGTCTGTGTAGTCTGCCCTCCTGGTGACATCGTCAGTAACCATCCCTTTTCCACGGCATCGTGCTGTACTTCGCTAGCAACAAGGCTGATACTGGATTCCCAGGTTAAGGTTGTGTTTGCCTAGCACATTGCTCCCCACTCTTGCTTTCCACATGCGAGACTGGTTTTAATAATGGCTCGCCTGACTGATAGGCAAGAGGCAAAACACACAGCAGGCTATCAGCAGATTCCCTATTCAGACGAAATCTCACAGCTTTTTTAACACAAATCTCGTGCTTTCCCACCATGAGACCCTCATATGCATCAGACACGCATTGCTGCCACAGGAATCTCTCATGTAT
This sequence comes from Balaeniceps rex, assembly GCA_013401315.1. NCBI lineage: Eukaryota > Metazoa > Chordata > Aves > Pelecaniformes > Balaenicipitidae > Balaeniceps > Balaeniceps rex. Next base: position 6,719 of record VYZW01057774.1, on the reverse strand, counting down.
TAGATCAATTTCCCTACAATGAGAACATCACTTGCCAAGCAGATGGGAGGAGAAATCCAGCAAACTCAGAGGTCCCCTGCCAAGTCTGCTGGAACACCTGACCCACACATGTGGTGTGTGGGGCATTGTGCTGGGGTGAGGAAGGCTCTTACCAGTGTAAATGATCTCTAGGTAGCTGGAGGATGCCTCTGACCAGCAAACTGATCTTTTGCATTTCCCTGTGCTGAGAAATGTGATTTTTCTTGGTTGCTACAATCACTAGTACCCATGCACAGGACAGGAGTGGGACTGAGGCCCATTGCATCTGTTTGAGATGCTCACACTTTGCCAGGTTATTTTGTGACGCTAAAGTTATTACAGAAAGTCACAGGCTTATGTAAAGAGGAAACAAGATAAAGTTAACATGCTTTAAAATCAAGGCAACTATTTACCTTTTGGATCTTAATATGACTTGATAGAACTACATGGCACAGTCTTTAAAAAACATCACTCCGAGGAAAGCTCCAAAGAACACCTTTAATACGTCTTTTGCACTTCATTTGCTCTATTCTACACTTTAATTTCTTAGGCACCTCTTAAGTCCATTCAGTAGGATAGTAAGTATAAGTCCTATGAGCTAACTAAATTACTTCTAGCAAATTTGTATCAGCACTTATATTATTTTACATCATTACGTTATAATTTAAACCTTTCATTTCACCACTAATCAAAGGCAATTCTAGCAAATAACGCAAATGTTCTAACTTAACAATAATATCATGTCTTACTTTCTTTTTTAATAATCAAGCATGGTCACTATAACCTCTGTAGGTAATAGAGTAGTTTCTATAAATCAGTATAGCAGCACCGTTCCCTTTTGTCAAGTAAACTTCCTAGGTCTAAGTATCCTCTGCTTGCATCTCTGCAAAGCTTAGATACTTCAGGAGGGTCAGCAGCATTATCTACAATATCCTCCAGACACATCCCTAGAAAATTCCGCTTCCCTTTGACAGGCAATCCTGAAAACATCTGCTAGAATAAGCAAATTGACTGTGGGAACCGTGTGCTCCTACTTTAGGTAGGTTTTGTGTTTTTCATTTTTCATCTCTTCAGTGCACAGATCTATCACTTGTACTGCTGCAACATATTAGAACTGGAATTGTGAGACTAAAGTGCTATAATTAGCCAAAAGCTGAAACCACAATTTTACTATATCAGGAGTTTGCAAATGGGGGATAGAGGCTTGTCGTGGTTTAGCCCCAGTCGGCAACTAAGCACCACGCAGCCGCTCGCTCACCCTCCCCCCCCACGGTGGGATGGGGGAGTGAATCGGAAGGGCAAGAGTAAGAAAACCCACGGGTTGAGATAAGAACAGTTTAATAATTGAAATAAAATAATAATAATAATAATAGTAATAATAATAATAATGATAATAATAATTGTAATGAAAAGGAGAACGAGAGAGACAAACAAAACCCAGGGAAAAGAAAACAAGTGATGCAACCGCTCACCACCCGCCAACCGACACCCAGCCAGTCCCCGAGCAGCGATCCCTGCCCCCCGGCTAACTCCCCTCGGTTTATATACTGAGCATGACGTCATATGGTATGGAATAGCCCTTTGGTCAATTTGGATCAACTATCTTGGGCTGTGCCCCCTCCCAACTTCTTGTGCACCTGGCAGAGCATGGGAAGCTGAAAAAGAAAGTCCTTGACTAGTCTAAGCATTACTTAGCAACAACTAAAACATCAGTGTGTTATCAGCATTCTTCTCATACTAAATCCAAAACACAGCACTATGCCAGCTACTAGGAAGAAAAGTAACTCTAACCCAGCTGAAACCAGGACAAGGCTCTTTTCTGTTTCATATGGCAAATTGTAGTAAAGCTAACACAATATTTTAAAATTAAAGCTTCCTTTGCTTCAGCATAAGAAATCTTAGCCACAGCTAGGATTCACATCTATAAAGATACCATCCAAATTATGTTTGACACTTTCTTGAGATACAATACACAATATTTGCAGGTCATAGCCATAGAAACATAAATATTTTGCTTCCCTTTACGCAACTATTCAATGGAAGGAAAAAGAAATGGAACTAGTGATGAAGAGCTGGCCAATATGTATCAACACACTGTTGGGCAACCATCAGGCTATGCTTATGTTCACCAGCAACATGAAAGACCATAGCTAGAAAGCAGTAACTGCCTTGGTAGTGCACAATGGTAGCCTTATTTAAATTATGCATAATGATAACCTATACTATAAGAATTAGAGTTGTGTCAGAGATGAAAATATAAGAGCTGATGTATCCAATACACTGGTGTCAGTTGGCTGCTTTAAAAAAAACAAACCAAAACCAAACAAAACAAAAACCAAAACCCAAACCTTTATCCTGAAGACCAGGTTTTGGAAGATCAAAACTACAGATGTACACACATGTTCTTCACATCACTGCAAGAGAAATTCAGATGCCAAGAAAGGCCACACACAGTCAGACAAAAAGCTCACTTTGCCTGGCACCCTGCTTGTGACAGGGACCAATCAAAGATGCCTGTGGAGCAGTTCAATAAAAAGTCAAGTATGTAGTGATGCTTCGCCAGAACAGTCTTTCAGCTGTCAACAATCCTTGCTTAAGGATTTGCTGCAGGAGAACTGCCTGGAGATTTAATAACCCTTGATGGGTTTTCCTTCAATGAATTTGCCCATGTCAACCTTTGGCAACCACAACATCTTGCACAGAAGAGTTCCTTTGCAGAAGTACGTATCATGGAAAATATTTGCTGCAGAATTAGATCATGTACATTAGACATATGTACATATAGACATTAGAACTACCTGCACGAAAATCACATCCTTTCATCTGTTTTGAACCTGCTGCCTGCTAGGTTTCTTTGGTACTCCTTACTTTTCGTATTGAAAAAGAGCAGGAAAAAACTGTTTCTTCCTACATATGAAGAAAAGGTTGACCCATTCAGAAGAAGGATCTACCTAGGCCAGCATCCTATCTCCAACAGGGTCTGACAGAGAAGTGTAGGAACAAAGCAAACTTACATGGTACTTCCCCTTAGTATTCTCCCATCTTGCAATTATTTTTAGCAGAGAGAATTTCTTCTGTTTATTCTGAATCTGGCTCACACTGACTTCATTTGATGGTCCCTCGATCCTGTTCAGAAAAAAGTGGTGCATTTGGAAGACATACAGCTTCTGGCATTACCATAGCTAAAAGGTTTCCTTTTATTTCCAAACTCGATGTGAGTACAGTTGATGTGTATTCACCCTTTCCAGGCCACGTGTGGTTTTGTAGACCTTTGCCACATCCCCATGTCATCTCTCTGCCGGACTGAAGAGTCCCAGCCTACACACTCATTCTGTGTATGGAAGTTGGGTTGCCCACCTTGGTCATTTTTAACCCTAAACCTTATCCAATTTAATACCTACTGAGCAGGGGACCTCAATCTGCACACAATGTTGAAAACACTGGTGCATTATAGATTTACACGGTGGTATAGTAACATGGGTTTTTTCTCTGCTCCTGAACGTTAAGCTGAGGTCTTCATACAATGAGCTCTCATTTTTGAGAGACAGCAGTCAGCTCAGAGTCCCCCCACCTTATTTATAAAGGTAAAACGGCTGGACAAGGAGGATTCTGATGTGCATTATTTTGCAACTGTCTCTACTAAATTTCATGTGTCATTAATTGCTCTGTTATTCATACTCACATGGTGCTTTTGCAATTCTTCAAAGTCAACCCTCATCTTTGCTGTTCTGCAGAATAGCAAAGTATCGTGCATATCATCTTCAAATTTTCTCTCCTCACTTTTCATAGAATCATAGAATCATTTGGTTGGAAAAGACCTCTAAGATCTTCAAGTCAAACTGTACCGGTCCACTACTACACCATGTCCCTAAGCACCTCGTCTACCCGTCTTTTAAATACCTCCAGGGATGGTGACTCGACCACTTCCTTGGGCAGCCTGTTCCAATACTTGACAACCCTCTCCGTGAAGAAGTTTTGCCTAATATCCAATCTAAACCTCCCCTGATGCAACTTGAGGCTGTTTCCTCTTGTCCTATCACTTGCTACTTGGGAGAAGAGACCAACACCCACCTCGCTACAACCTCCTTTCAGGTAGTTGTAGGGGGCGATAAGGCCTCCCCTCAGCCTCCTCTTCTCCAGGCTAAACAACCCCAGGTCTCTCAGCCGCTCCTCATAAGACTTGGTCTCCAGACCCTTCACCAGCTTCGTTGCCCTTCTCTGGACACGCTCCAGCAACTCAATGTCCTTCTTGTACTGAGGGGCCCAAAACTGAACACAGTACTCAAGGTGCGGCCTCACCAGTGCCGAGTACAGGGGAAGGATGACTTCCCTGGTCCTGCTGGTCACACTATTCCCGANCAGCCCATTGGTCCAGCCTATCCAGGTCCCTCTGTAGAGCCTTCCTAACCTCAAGCAGATCAACACTTCTTCCCAGCTTAGTGTCATCTGCAAACTTGCTGAGGGTGCACTCGATCCCCTCATCCAGGTCATTGATAAAGATGTTAAACAGAACCGGCCCCAACACTGAGCCCTGGGGAACACCACTCGTGACCGGCCTCCAACTGGATTTAATTCCATTCACCACCACCCTTTGGGCCCGTCCATCCAGGCAGTTTTTAACCCAGCACAGAATATGCCTGTCCAGGCCATGGGCAGCCAGTTTCTCCAGGAGAATGCTGTGGGAGATGGTGTCAAAGGCTTTACTGAAGTCCAGGTAGACAACATCCACAGCCTTTCCCTCATCCACTAAGCAGGTCACCTTGTCATAGAAGGAGATCAGGTTAGTCAAGCAGGATCTGCCCTTCATAAACCCATGTTGACTGGGCCTGATCTTCTGGTTGTGCTTTAACCTTCTTTTCTAGATTATTTAATTATGTGCAACAATAAAGTCCCAGCAAAGACCTCTGAAACACACTGGTAGCGGCCTCTTTTTGCTCTAAAAATTGATCATTTGCTTCTACCCTCTCTCTCCTGATTATTCACACAAGGATCTTCCCTTCTATCCAATAGCCGCTCAATTGCTTTAAAGGTCCCTTTAGATTTCGATTCTTTAATATCTTTTGATCATTGCCAGGTATGCTGAATCCAGATCTCCTTTATTCACATGATTTTTCATTCAGAGGACTCAATATATTTGTGCGACACAATTTCCCATTGTAAAAGTTCTTCCTTACTACAAAAAAGTTCTTCCCCACTATGTCTGGTTTATGCATCTGTCCACTAATTCTCGGTGGTTCTTTAACAGTGTTACTAGTAATTTGCCTAGTACATATGCCAGGTTTCTGAATTAGTGGTTCCATTTTTAACATAAGTTCTTCTTCCATTCCTTCAGCACTAGGGCAGCTGTAAGTGCAAAGTTATAAATTACAGTGAGAAATTCAGAGATTTCTACCTGGAGCTCCTTTGGTGCACTTCGGCTAAAAACCATCAAGTAACGAGTACTCATTAATGTTAATTCTGTCTGTTTGTTCCAAGACATTTTTAGTTAAAACTGAGACATGTGCATTGATAAATCCTCTGCAAGAAGGGCTATCCAGGCTTTTCCTCAGTGGACAGATCCAAAAAGTATGAATATATTTGTTTTTTCTGTCTGTGTTTTTTTCTTCTCTGCATCTTCCCCACTTTGCTCATTGAGCTGCCCTAACTATCCCCTGGCAGGCTTCCTGCTCCTGATGTGGTTTTATGATTTATTAATAGCTTTTAGTAAATAATTTTCTGGTTTACTTGGATTTGGGGGGGGGGGGGCGAATTAGGAGAGGGTTTTTTGGCCTGCCTTGCCACATTTTTGCACTTAATTACAGCTTACAGATCTTTCCATTCACCCTATTTGGGCACAACTTCAGCTGTTCAAAGGAAGCCTTCTTGTTTTTAACAGCATTCCTTTCAATGATGTTTGTCTATGCTGCCTTCCTTCTGTGCTTTCTCAAATCTTTTTCGATTAGCACAAAGCATTTGCTTTGTTCCTCCACTATGGTACCCTTAACTGGTCCCAAAGTTGTGTGCAGAGATTCAATGCCCTTGTAAACACCTTCTTAATAAACATCCTCATTTTTGTGCAGTTCCTCTTTGTAAAATTTAACAGCTGTAAGGCAGTTTTACTTATTTCTTTGGGCTTTCTTGCTTCTTTTGATCCTGAAAATGTTGTAAATCCAAGTACATCATGGTCACAACTACAAAATGGGTCTTCCACGGTAACAGTCACTATATGCTAATATTATTGCTTCATGAAGTCCTAGGCAACCTACTCCAGCTGACCCTGCCTCAAGCAGGGGGACTGAACTAGACAATATCCAGAGGTGCCTGCCACATAACACAAATGTTATGTGATTTTATAATGTAATATTATGTAATAACAATAACATACTAGAAAATAATGTAATATGGGTATAATCACACTCATAATATGATCATATAATATTACACGCTAATGCTATACTTTTCCTTCATAAACCTGGATTTCAATCCACAAAGATTCCATGTTTCTTTGTGAACACTTAGTTAACATGATTAAAGTTTTCTGTAACAGAGAGCAGAGTTCCTCCATCAGCACATGTCTCCTCATCTTTCAAGAATACTGTGTCCTGTATCATCATAAGTCCCATCAGGTTTCTAATATACCTATTATACTGACATCCTCATTGAAATTTTCCACTCTAGTCTTTCTGTCTGTCCTGGTTTCAGCTGGGTTAGAGTTACTTTTC
>VYZW01057772.1:6520-38963 GCA_013401315.1 Balaeniceps rex | reverse complement strand
GTTTCAGTGATCCTTAAACATCAACAGACATGCAACTCGCTGGAGTCTTATATCTTATTATATCACGTATCACCACTTGAGCCAAAATCCTCAAGATTTCTCCAGTTTTGTTCTTTCGGGCACTAACGCATAAAAGATGCAATAGGCTACATAGATGGATAGGTAGATAGCTGNTAAGGGCAATGGAACAGTGGACCAGATCAACTGGGAATTTGTGTAATCTACATCATTTGAGATATTCATAGAAGACATGATTTTGATCCAGCCTTAGAGCACAGAAAGGAGAAAGGATCACCTCTTAATTTCCCTTTTGATTTCAGGATTGGAAAGCTAAATTATTCAATTACTTGGNTCTCAACCATTTTTCCTGTAATCCTGCAGACTAAAACAGGACACACTCGCCTGATCTACCAGTTTTCCACCTACTCTTCCCCATAACATTTCCAATAAACCTACCCTGATTCCCCAGTACCATTTGGGGTTTTTGCACTGAATGCTGCTCAGCACCCGACAGCTAGCTGCTTCCCTGACAACCAGCACTATCTGGCCTCCAGCTCAATGGCCAAGGGAGGGTGGTGATTTAAACAAAGCATGGTACAAACGTCTCATCAGAGGCTGGTCTGCTATCTGTGCTAAGAAATTTTACATCAAGTCTGAATGTTAGCAGTCAGCATTGAAAATATCTGCAGTAACTGAGAGGTAACACCAAATGGAGACTAAAGCCTGCTACGGTTTCCCTTGGCTGCAGCCTTTCCATTCTTTCCTCCTTTCGTTGTCTTCCAAAATAAAACCTCCCACCAGCAGAAAGCAATTATCACTGCTATTTTTAGATACCACCTCCCATACACTTCCTGACATTTTCTATAACAAAGTGATGCCTCTGCTGTTTATGAAAGGAAGCACTCACACTAGGAAGGAGTTGAACATCCAACCTATGATCAGAGGCAAGATTAAAACACGCAGCGTCAAAAGCATTTTCTCCTGACCAGTTCAGCTGCCCTGTCCTGTCTGTTGATTGTTGCAATTCCTAGTTAAATGTGCCTAAATCTCCTGAATTATTACACAAGGAGCTTAAGTACTCAGGTCCGTGGTTTCTTCTGTGTTGCAGCAGCTTCCTATCTACACTGTGTAGCAGTGCAGAGCGCATAGATCCTGAGGCTCCTTGGGCACATACAAGCTCTACTTCTTCACACAATATGACAAAAGCTGAGATCCAGGCTTACACTTCAGCAACACAGATGAACAAAAATAAATTTTTTCCAGACCTCATACAGCACCCATGGTGCACGCGGGTCTCTACATCTGTGACATCTTTAGTGGCTATAACCTTACTCACTGAAGTTGCATCCATACCACATCTGCGAAGATGAATGCTCGCATGCATAGGCAAAACATCTTGAGAGGCAATAAAATGTAAAAAAACAACTTTAATTTTTTATTTAAAATCACAAACAGTGGAATGTGTTTAGATGGGCATACCACCAAATAGAAAAGAGATCAGTCTAATTTCTAAAGAAAAATTGAGAAGTTTATGGCCAGAATCAAATTCATTGTCAAAATTAACTGAGCTGCCTTTTCAAACCATAGTCTGTGAAGCCATTTTTTCCCTTCCATCATCAGTCAAATGACAGATAATACCAACGCTCTTTGAACAGAACCACGTTAATCAAAAGGTTAATCAAAAGCACCAAAGAACAATAAAAGCGAATCATGACATCATGCATACAGACAGAAATATAGGTTAGTGCACATAAATCTCTCCCCCCTTCTCTTACATCAAATTGAGAATCTCAAATTATTTCTTTTTAAAGGTAGAATAGTAAGCATCTTCCATCTTCCAAATATTAAATATCTTCTATCTACGAAAACAGAGGCCTAAATTCTAAATCATGTTTTCCCTGTAAGCTTTACTGTAACAGAATTTGACTTGTTTTGACTATCAGTGTTACTTTGAGCAAGATAGGAAGCGTCTTTAATTTCTCATCTTTAAATTTTATTCAATACAGACCTCTAGGATGCCCATAGCTATTTAAGCGTTTACTGGTCAGGGACAATTTGTTCAATCAGGTTGAAGTGAGGCAGTGACAGACAGCAGTTTTCCCTCCTGTGCTAAAAATAAAGGGCCAAACCCCTCCTCTCCCAGCTCGAGCAAGCAGCTTTTCTCCTCAGCTTTCTTCCCTTCTCAGCCAAGCTTCCTTCAGCTGTTTCAGTCTCCTTTAGCCAGTCTAGCAGGAAGAGTAAGTATGTCTGCTGGTATAGATAACTAACCTGGGCATCTATATTGTTCCAGCTAAAGCCACACCTCAGATGCAGGCATGCACTATATGCATTTTTTCCTAGATGTTCCACTTTTAGAACCGGGAAGGGCTTTAATGAAGCACCAGCAAATGCCTTGACACTCTCCTTTTCCTTTAATATTTATTCTTCATCATTTATATTCTTAAGTACTCTGCACCCAAACACACAGACTGGAAGCTGGCAAGAAAAGGATACAAAAACCTCAGGTTTTTAAAATGGCTGTGAAACATGTATAAGATCACTTTTTCCACAAGTTGTGTTATCACATTCCAGCAGTTGATAAAGATTAGAAATTTCCTCCCTTCATTAACTTTGTGAAAGTTGCTAGCTTGGTTTCTGGGATGGGGGGGGGGAGACAAGGAATTAAATATGGGTTTTGTATTAAATTTAGACTTTCCAGCAAATGCAAAAAGAAATATCCATTTCAATGACCTTGCATTATAAAGAAAATTAAGGCTTCCAAGAGAAAGGGAGTGTCTCAGAGAACACAGGTAGGAAAACATGAGAGATGTTTGTGATTAGTGTTAAACAAATGATGGAAACACTTTTGTTTCACTTGTCATAAAGTTAAAATTCCATATATGAAGCAGATGGACTGAATTTGCAGCACAGACTTGATTAACCTATAGATATTGGCCATTCACTGGCAAAAGTGACATCTCTAAGGATAAAATCAAAACTAAATAGAATACTCTAGCAAAAATGTAAAAAACAGCCCAAGAAAATGTATTTCTAACTTGCTGATCCAATTTATGTTTTACACTAGTATCATCTCCTCCACATCATGATTATTTCTGACTGCCCTTTGTTGGTGTCCTGTTTTGGCATCTGTTCGTAGAAGAACTGTATTTTGCCCCAGTTCTTCTCAAACACATGGCTGCTGCCTTTGACCACCTGATGGAGCTGCAGTTCAGCTGATTCTCTGCTAGAGATGCAAGATTGGCTTGGGTTTGGCCAGCAACTCACATACCAGTTTTATCCATACTTCACTCCTGTATGGGGAAGAGACCTTGAATGAGTGAGGGCTCCCATAATTTTCTAAGATCTTTTCAACGCTCTAACATATATACTTGTTCTGCTACACAGAAAGGGCAGTTCCCAATTTTAACAGAAAACTGCACTTTATACCTGCAGGAAGAATAAGAACTTACCCACATTGTCAGATTTCTCCCACATATACTTTGCCAATTTCATATTGAAGTTTTCACATAATACCAAATCCTCACTCAACTTCTAGTTAGGTTGCTTAGAAAAATCTGATCACCGTCCTACAAATGTCTTGTAATTTACTATAATTTCAACATGAATTTTTCATAGGAATGATCTCAAACAGGCCAAATTACTGTATCTTTTCAATTAAGATTAGAAGATGTTATCTATCTTTGAGTCTCTAGCTGAAGAATCAGACTAGACATTCTGATTGCTAACCTCAGTTCAACATTCATAATTCATTAGTAAAACACAATGCACTAATTTCTTTTTGAAAAACACTTAAAATTCTACAGATATATCTATACCTGTAGAAGAAGAACATGAAGAAATTACCTCAGTTATTACCAATGTTGTTACATCTTACTGCAGCTGAATTCCTATCAGTTGTCTCCCAAATGAATTACAGTTCTTAAAACATAGCAAGCACATGGCCTAGTTGTGATACTGGTGTATCATTTTTAAAATTCCACATTATTTTCAACCAGAAAATGTGTAAAGTTGCTCTTTTATTCTTTTATTATTAAAAAAAATCCTTTGATTTGCAGGCTCTTAGGAACAGGAGTAATAGACTGGTAGAATTAAATAAATTGATTGGTTCTACTTTAATGCCTTCTGTACTTCTACTAAAAACCAGAATTGCCTTGAGAAAGCAGCAATTAAAAAATCTATATTAAACTCATGGAAATCACTTAAAGGTGCAAAGATACAACATGGTGACATTTCTTTAAATGTTCATCCCATTTGTTCACTGACAAGTGCAAAATACTCATTAATTTATTCCAACAAAAAAGATTCTCCACTCTCACTTAGATCTTTTCTTAAAACAGCCATTCATGCTTTAACCATTTTAAAATAACAATTTTTACACATTTTATGAGGAAATCAAGTTTGCAAAAACAAATTAAGGGGGTTTGTTTGCTTTAGAACATCTACATCATTAGTCCTACACACTGTCAACAAAGTTAGCTGTAAAAAATAAAATTTACCACCTGTGAGAGACTGAAACAGTTAATGTCTCAAACGTTGCAGGGAGACAAGTTAAGGTCTGCACAGAGACAAGTTAAGCTCTCCATAGTGACAAATCAGGGCCTGCACAGCACCACAGGTGAGAAGCCAATTGGCACAGAGCCAGGAGGCGTGGTGGAGGATGCACAGTTCCCCCTTCTGCTGTGCCTTACAACTCACCACATATGACCACAGGTCATACGGAGTTCATTTGAGGAAGGGGCTCACCACCACCCAGATGACCCCTTGCGACCACCCCCCACAATGGTGCCTGCGCAGAAGATGAAGAACATTCTGGAACAAGAACATTCTGGGCTGCATCAAAAGAAGCATGGCCAGCAGGTTGAGGGAGGTGATTCCGCTGCTCTACTCTGCTCTGGTGAGACCCCACCTGGAGTACTGTGTCCAGCTCTGGAGCCCTTAGCACAAGAAGGACATGAAATTGTTAGAGCAGGTCCAGAAGAGGGCCACAAAAATGATCCGAGGGCTGGAGCACCTCTCCTACGAGGACAGGCTGAAAGAGTTGGGGTTGTTCAGCCTGGAGAAGAGAAGGCTGCGGGAGACCTTATTGCGGCCTTTCAGTACTTAAAGGGGGCCTATAGGAAAGATGGGGACAGTCTTTTTAGTAAGGCCTGTTGTGACAGGACAAGGAGTAATGGTTTTAAACTAAAGGAGGGTAGATTTAGACTGGATATAAGGAAGACATTTTTTACAATGAGGGTGATGAAGCACTGGAACAGGTTGCCTAGAGGGGCAGTGGAGGCCCCATCCCTGGAAACCTTTAAGGTCAGGTTGGATGGGGCTCTGAGCAACCTGATCTAGTTGAAGATGTCCCTGCTCATTGCAGGGGTGGTTGGACTAGATGACCTCTAAAGGTCCCTTCCAACCCAAAGCATTCTATGATTCTAAGAACCATGTAAGTCCTCAAGGGGACGAGACTAGAGGCAGGGACTAGCCTATAAAAGACACAACTTTGAGGACACCACACCGCTGCTGCTCCAGACCTGCCTCTCCCACTCAGTGGTGCCGGCGCTGCTGGTGCAGCCGCAGGCCCTGCGCTCCAACGGCAGTGTGCCCGCCACCGGAGGACTGCCACATGCACGCTCACTACCGCAGGATTGCCACATTTACCATCAACATTGCGGGATCAAGGGTGGTGATATCTCTCTCTCTCCCCCCTCTTTTCTTCCTTTTCCTTTCCTTTTATAAGTATTTCAGTTAGAACCCACGATGCCTATCCGTTGCACTTTCCTGGTTCAGGTTGCCTACCGTTACACTTTCCAAATTCAGGTTGGTTTTTTGCCATCAATAAAGCGTTTAATCAGTTGTTTGGAGACATTTCACCTTAGTTTAGCCTAAGGGAATCACAGAACCTCCATGATCCTCCCTGGGCAGCCCAGTTGGGATCGTGACACCACCTGTGTTGCCTTTAGGTGCCTCTCAACAGGAATTTTTCCCTTCAAGCATTATGGTCTTACATATCACTTACACTGACATTCAGTCATCCCTCCCTGAAGTTGGAAAGATCTGTCTGTCCTTTGTCCACATCTGCTAGAGCAGATGAACTGATTGTCATTATCAGCAAGTTCTCAGAGTGAAACAACAGCCCGAGACCCTACCCCATCACAGCAAACTCCCCACAAACTCTCTATTAAATAAAGCCCATTACAATGTTAGTTCTCATGGGCTGACAGTCCATTTTGCAGCTTCTTGTCCACCAGCTGAGAGAATGGAAAAAAACAGCCTTCCCCACTGGTTAAAACAAAGCAGGACTGCCTGGTACCCCCATGGCCTGGGCTGTGCGGGATCTCCAAGTGAGTCACCAGGACAGATACAGTTACCATATAATGTGGGTTCTTTAAGTCTTGCAATCTATTTCATTTACAAAGCAGAAACATGTACTTTCTCATTTTAGGAAAAAAAAAAAATTCTTATTTTAGACTGATCATGCTTGAGATAGGCTTCAATTCGGTCAAAAGGAGTCAGACCCTAACTTCAGTGGCAACCCTACTTCGCGAGTTTCACCCTCTTCTGAAGTTTCATTAGGATGAAGAGTTGCTTAACTGGCCTCAGTTCTTTAAAACCTGCCTTTCACAAACTAGGTTTCCTACTTGCCAGCAATGCTTTGTGTCCATAAGGCCATGCCCCGTTGTTACATACGAACAGGTTATCTTTCCCGTTGCCTCTGCATCACAAATACTACTAAGAGGACCCTAAGAGGAGAAGGGCATTCGCCACTACTGAGATTCACATCTGCAGGCTAAGATTAGGATCTACGACTACCTAGGTTGCACACTGAGAGTGCCAAGCTTTTGGAAGAAGGGCAGTACCTCCACACCTGGCTGCAGCTATGAATTTCAGAGGCATATCCTGGGCCTAATTTTGTTTTTGTTTTGGAGATGTTTTATATCCTACACAGATCAAGCCTCTTGAAATCAGGAAATGAATGAGTCTGTGTTTGGTGTTCATGCATTTCATTTCTGCTAACCTCCTTTTAATTATGCTCATCACCTATTTGCTGGCAATGACCAATCTGAAAGTGCAATCTAGATGGGTATAAACAGCAATCAGCTAACACAGTATCGCATTACATGCTCTACATCTTCTGCCAGTGATATTTGCCAGTCAAGAAATCCTTAAATCATCAACTTTCTTGTTTCTGAGAAGTATGACATCTGTTAGAGCATCTGTTCATACTAGGGCTCTGTCAGCTAAGCATGTGGAAGCTGAAAAGGTTCTCAAAGCAATTTATGTTGCTTTACATCTTCTCCTGGGCAATGGGTCAGTTCTCCTATGCAAAAACAAATTCTCTATGGTGAAATGATGAAGTTCTTGATCAGGGAAGAAGGGTTGTGTTAAATTACTGTAGACTTCTACAACTGCTTTCCCAGTCCCTTGTGTATTATGTGGACACAGTAATTTTGTTATGACTTCAATAGACCCTGAGTTGAACAGGATATTTGAATTCCTGGCTTCTAGGGATGTATTTCTCAGCTCTTGCACTCAAATACCTGTTGCTGTTAGTCATTTCTGGCAGCCCCGTAGAGGGGAAAAATCAATGAGCCCGTCTGCCACTCAGAGCAGAATTTGCACCATTTAGAGGAGTTTGTCTATTTCATGGGAAGGAGACAGCTAAGAGCAGAACAGAGACATGTGAAATCTAGCTAAATCCTGTCTTTGCAACAGAGTCATCTTGCCTAGGTCACCAAAACCCAAAGAACAATGGCCTAATGACCTCACTGACCTTTGGATCAGTTACCTTACCTTTATTTCTCCAACACCAAAATACGCATATGCATTTCATACAACAGAAGTTGCTGGGGAAATAAGGAAACTGGTGAGTACTTTCTTATCGATACAGGGGTGAAATAAGTAGCAATTTCAGTTATTAATTTATAACTGTGTTCAGCAACACAAATCATCTTAACACCACTCAGGGATTTTCATGAGAAATATTTGGAAGTGTAACAATATTCTGTCAGTTCAGATTCTCATAAAGGAATTGGAAGATGCTGATCCTTTCTCCTTCCCCACCACGTAGGCTCAACGGCCAGAGCAGGCTGTCCCACGCACATAGGTGTCCTTCCCAGTGGTAATGGTTCCAGGAGAAGCATGCACCCTGTTCCTGCTCTGCTGGGGAACTGAAACACAGCCAACACGCTCACCATGACCTAAAAAAATAGAAGTATTCCTGAATCACACTATTGAAACATATATGTACATGTTGATCCAGATGCTGATCTAGATGCTGATCCACGGCAAAACTCATGTTCAACCAGCTACAGACAACAATGTCTACACCACATCTGAAAACTTGCAGATGTTTTTTTCAGACACTGAAGCTATTGAGATGCCCTGGTACTACAAAGTCACATAAAACCCCAGAATCAGCAGATGCTCATAAAACATGCAAAACACAGTTTTGCCTTTTATGGCTTTGGATGGTGGCATATAAAACACTGAAATGCCTACCTCCAACTCATCTTTTGTATCAAACAGCTTCCTACTTTCCCATAACTAGTGAATATATATTACAGAGGTTTAGTCAAAACCTCCCACTACATCTTCTCTAAATCTTTGTGTCTACTATACCAAAATATTTCTCAGGCTTTGCTGTCTGTGACAGATGCTCTTCAGATTTCAGTAATGAAGTTTCTTGTTTTATAAGGATCACAAAAGTTAACTCAAAGTACATGATAAAGATAAGTCCATAAACAGAGATTTAATCAACCTATCTGATTTTTAAGTGGGTTTTTTTCCTTTAAACTGCCCAAGGAATCAAGTCTTAAGATTGAAATTGTCACAACATTGCCTTAAAAAAGCCATGTGTGCTAGTGCAAGCCTGACATTTTCAAACAACTCAGCAACTATCTCCTACTGTATCACTTAGTGCAATCAGTATTTTAAATATCTTTTGAATTTTGTATCTGCAAGAGATGATGAGCACAAATGGCAGCACCTAGGTTTTTTTATCCAAACAGCACCTGTAATCAGTTACATAGATGTTGATACATTACCTAACTTAAAAGTGCAATCTCCTAATTACAGGAGTAAATGCTATGGTTTACTTTTAAACCATGTGCCTTCAACACCTAGCTTCTCTAAAGTTACAGGGTTTACAATTACTAACATAAATTAAAGTAAACTTTCAAACAGCCCTCCCCTCATTTTGTTGTGCTTAGGTACTGCAACAATTTTAAAAGCTTTATTTCTTGCAAAATAAAATACATTTCTTAATAGAACATATACACTTATTTAATGGTTGCAGAATACCTAACAGATTACTTATCTGGGTTTTTTTTTCAGTTACTTACAGAGGCTTCGCTTATAGACAAAAATGTTTCAATCAGCCTGTAAAACTTTTTCCCTCATGGACACAAAACATACACTTAGAGAAACTGACAAAATAAAATCTATCTGCAGACTACTAACATGATGGTTCAAGTACTAAGTTCCTTCATACCAATGTGCACAAGACCTCAGGAACCCTTAAACCACAGATTACTGGCATAACAGACTACACCATCTTATGTCAATTCCTACTTATGTTGCTTTAATCAGGATTACCAACACAGGAAAAGCATCAGAGCTTCAAAATACTCATTATGTTCTATTTTGTAAATGAAATGTTTTCATAAATGGCGATACTGCAATGTGATATGAACACATGTTATGCATCACTGTCCCCCTCCAAACTGAGTATAAATGATCCGTATGAACAACTATTGCTATAAATATGTATATTAAATAATTCTAACATACAATATGCTTCTTTGTTTTTACTTAAAGTAGTCGCAAACATGAAAATTACCTGAAAATTACTCAAGAGCAGCCTTCTCCAGTTTACAGAAAAGAATTTAGGTATCTTTTACTACATAAAAAAAAACCCCCACACTTCACTTCCTGGTTTAAACTTCATAATTAAGTTAAAAATTATGGAAATACCGAAATAGAATTGAATACAAAAATTGAACACAGAAATACTGAAACTAGTTTATAAACATGTAACTCAGTTGTGCATTGCCTTTGAACAAATGACGAGCAGACCAGACACACCAATCTGCATTTAAATAATGTCGCATTTTCTGTAATATGTGGGAATGCTAACACAAAATGAGATAGGTGACTGTGTTACATATAAAATTATATTAAAATACCCATTTGTGTGTCTTTAATGTGAATTACAGTAAAATCCAGAATAGTGCACCACTTTGATCTTAATGTCAATAAAAGAAATAACAAAAGGTAGTTTGGGATGGTGGTTCTGGCAGCCTAAATTTAGAAATATCCTCTGCATGCTAAATTGTTCAAAATTTCAGTTTTACCTCTGGAAACTAAATCAAAACTAGTGAATCTGACATGGCTGTAAAGCCTCTATTCAACAAAAAAAAAATGAAAACATCAGAATTTGCCAGTACTCTAATACTACATTCCAATTTTTTATTTTTAAGTGTTGCATTTAATTTATCCTTTGAATCCAACTCCACCAAGGAGTTTAATTGATTGCTCTGTTTAATTGATTAATCTGTTTAATTGATGACTCTAAAAAACTTTAAACGTAGAAAAATCCAACATAAGTAATGAGCGTTATTATCCTCTGAGAACTAGAGAAAAGGTAGTCAGCTTCCATCAGAATAAACACCCCAACAATTTAAATATAGTAGTATTTAATATTCAGAGGAAAGATCTTAATATTCAGAAGAAACACCACAACAGACAAAACATCTTAAGGATTCAGATGAACAAGAAAGACAGCAAAGGTTATCCCAGAATTTTTATTGCTAGCTTTTGAAACACAGAAATAGTAACTTCTTAACTGGATCTTATGGATTTCATAGTTTACTGAGATATTTTGTTCAGTGACTCTTGGCACCAGACAGAGAGTTAAAAAAAAAGTGCATTTGGCCCATCAGCATGTCTGGTTCCCTATCAGATCTCCGCTACAGCAACTCTGCATGTTTCTTTTACTCTTTTTTTTCCACTAAGCTCTCTGATACTGGTACTGCACCTTTCTCATTAACCAGCTGTAAATCAGAGGACCCAAAGCAGAAATCACATGTTTCTGCTTTAAAACAAACAAATGAACAAAAAAATAAACTACAGAAAGCAGAGAGGCTTGAATAATCACAAAAGGGAAAAATTGAAGAGAAGTTGCACAAATGACTGATTTCCACACTATTAGATATCTGACACTTTATAGAATAAGCACTAAAGCTGAGATTTTTGACATCAGCCCCAAAATGCCTCCAATCCACAGATTTCTCAGGTTTGGGGGTTTTTTTGATTCTTTTGGTTGGTTGGGGTTTTTTTAAGACTAGCTGTTTGACTAGATAACAAATTCTGTATGAAGCCAAATTCATTAACTACTCCATTACCATTTTCATGGCATCAGGGAAAAGGCATTTTCTTTCATATAAAGGTACATAAGCGATAAATGCTCTCATGATAAAAAAGGTGATATGCGGTTCTCAACATGTGAGATCTCAAAAAAAGGCATTCCTTCAACTACTAGTGAACAGCCATTATCCTTTCACTACTAGTAAATGATAGTTTACTCTAGATAGGAAGTTAGCTCCTGGTGGATAAGCACTGGTTTGTCAGGAGTCAGAACAGGTACACAAAAAAGGTTACCTCAGACGTTGTGGATGCTGCCCAGGTAATCGTCTGGAAAGTTGCAAGACTGCCAAATCTGAGTTGTTTATTTTCTCTTGATACTTTCAATAACTCAAGCTGTCTAGTGACACCCTCTCAAAACTCCAATAGACTTCAGAGACTGTTATGGAAACAATGATCTTGAATAAGGTGGCTGTATTTAGGATACATGATTTTCACTATGATAATTTTTCTTATCAACTAGAGATAATGCTGTGCTGCTAAATGATGTACAGCATCTATTGCTTAAATCCAGTGCTTTGAGCAGCTGAAATGTAAATCTTCAGTGCACCTCTAGGAAAGACGATTCTTCAGCAATGGTTTGGATATGAAGCTTGAATCAGTGGACAGTGAAGGCCAGCTGCATCTTGGGATGTATGAACAGAAGGATGGCCAGTAAATCAAAGGATGGGATTTCCCCACCTCTACTCGGCACTCATTAGACCACGTCTAGATACTGTGTCCAGTTTAGGGCCTCCCACCATGAGGAAAAGGTCAATTAACCACTGTAAGTTCAGTAGAGGGCCACCAACATGGTCACAGCTGGAGCACTCACCCTGTGAGGAGAGGCTGAAGGACCAGAACTGGTTCAGCCTGGAGAAGGGGCAGCTCCAGGGGCACCTAACAGCAGCCCCCATTGCCTACGAGGGGCTGTCAGGGAGCCAGGCTCTTCTCAGCGGGGCATGGCAGGAGGGTGAGGGACATGAGAGGCTGGGACTGGCTGTAAAGAAACCTTTCTTCAGGAGGACAGGCGAACAGTGACACAGGCTGCCCAGAGGCTGTGCAAGCTCCCTCCCACCCTGAGCAGCCTGGTCTGACTCCATGGCTGATCCTTGCTGCAACCTTGCACCTGGCACCTCCCAAGCTCCCTCCCCATAGGTTATCCCATGACCCTGCAAGAGGCAGCCAGAAGGGTCTGCAGGGGAGAGGCAGAGGCACTTGGGCACAGGAGAGGCTGCAGCAGGGAGAGGCAGCACCCAGAGTTGCTTCACAGACTTCACCGGTTTTAAAAACATGCAAGAGCCCAGAAGCGGACTCCCTGACAAGTCTAGCAAGCGGCCAACGTGAGACGTTTAGTTCAACGTTGGCATAACAGTTAAAACCTACATTTGTGCTTTCACTGTTGTTAAAGATACAAAAAAGATTTAATGTTTATAACGACGCTTCTACAGTGCATTGTGCTTGCCACACTTGATTGCACTACTTCAGACAAAGAGGAAAATCCAGTCTTTAGAGCACCTCAACTTTTCAGAGTACCCCACACTCTTCAGTTTATGACATGAATCATAGAAACTGATAAACCTAGTTGTTTTAAACTTCAGCAACTAGTTGCATGGGTTAATACTGAAACTAAAATACCCATCTGTAAACCACTTCTCAGTGACCCACTGCATCAGAAGCTGTTACAGACCAGGAGTGCAGATAAATAATTCTATTCCATAATAATGTCACTGCCTTATACAACAGAAGAAAAAGGAGCCATTCATTTTCATAGGTATTTACAATGTGAGTGCTTTACCCAAATCCTGATTATTTTTTTTCATTTATTTGTAATCTCCACTTTCATATGCAGTAAGTCTCACCATGCACTAGCCATTCTAATCTATCTTACCTGATCCTATTAAGACTGTGATTTTTCCCCTTTGAAAAGCAGCCTAAAATTGGACACGGTGTTCCAAATGAATAATTTCTAACATACCACTTTCACATTTTTTAATTTCAAACCTCCTCTTAACACATCTAAGAATCCTACTTGCATTGTCAACTCCTGTTGCTAGACGTAGTTAATGCTCAGATCAAGCTGTGATGTTTTCACTGCAGGAAACAATGACCCTGTAAGTATTGCAATTATATCATCAGTATCATCACAGAGAATGACACATGCATAGAAGTGGATGTCAATGCAGAAAGAAAGCCTTTGTTGAATACATTTAATGCATTAGGTCCAGCTAATAATAGCCTGGGTTTGGTAATATGAATACTGTATTTTCGTTATTGTTGCCAGACATTTACAATACAGGCCACACAGACAATCGGCAGGAACTGGGACATGACAGGCTAGGACTGGCTGTAAGAAAACCTTTCCCCAGGAGGACAGGTAAGTGGTGGCACAGGCTGCCTGAGGGCTGTGCATCCTCGGGGGGTCTCAGGCCCCGACAGGACAAAACCCTAAGCAGCCTGGTCTGGCCCTGTGGCTGACCATGCTGTGAGCACCGCCTTGCACCTGGCACCTCCCAAGCTTCTTCCCCAATGGAGTTGTCCTGTATTTGTGATTCCTAGTTCAGTGCTGGCAAGAGGGAGAAGCTTCCTTGACATCTTTTCCTGCCTTCAGCAGTAGGGGTAACAACCGTGCCAATGACTTCCCTGTATAATGTGATGCCCAGGTTGTTTTAATTTTACCCATTTAATGAAAACTTGTGCACTGTGGCACTGAAGTACCGTTCCAGTTTATGCCACCTCTGAAAGCATGACCCCATCATTTTAAATTAAAAAATCAGATGCATTTTTTGACTGAAAGAAGAGATATGTCTAGGCTGAAGATCTCTCCTGTGGTACTCAACTGACATTTATAACTGATTAGAGTTCCCACTGCCTCAGAAATCTCTGCACTGCACTCCATTTTGCAATACAACAATGTGCTAATGTCAAGAAAGTCCTGACTGTATGCCATTGCTTTCCTCAAATCAGCTCTACTTACATACACTTCAGATTACATCTAGTATGTCTCAACGTAGTTCAAAAATAAAAGAAAAAAAAGTCTTACAACGCTATTGACTTGGTCTTGAGATAATTCATAGAAAGCCTTTTTAGAGGTTTGGAAAAGGAAAAAATACACAAATCTAAAGGGCATTCTACAAAAAAGACTGATCTATTTTCCTCAAGTATTGCACCAAAAATATCTTCAGAAAGGCTGTTGGCTAGATGAAAGTCATCAAGTATTAACAAGAACAGAATACAGCAGTTAGAAAGGAAACATACAAGTAATTTGAATTATGATTACCCCGGCATGACATTAATTAATTATCATATAAACATAAGTGTAACATTTTGTTTTTTTAATAGAATCATAGAATCATTTAGGTTGGAAAAGACCTTTAAGATCATCAAGTCCAACCATTAACCTAACACTGCCAAGTCCACCACTAAACCATGTCCCTAAGCAACACATCTACACATCTTTTAAATACCTTCAGGGATTCTGACTCAATCAATTCCCTGGGCATCCTGCTGCAGTGCTTGACAACCTTTTTGGGAAAGGAATTTTTCCTAATATCCAATCTAAACCTCCCCTGGCGCAACTTGAGGCCGTTTCCTCTTGTCCTATCACTTGCTACTTGGGAGAAGAGACCGACACCCACCTTCCCACAACCTCCTGTCAGGTAGTTGTAGAGGGCAATAAGGTCTCCCCTCAGCCTCTTTTTCTGCAGACTAAACAACCCCAGTTCCCTCAGCCACTCCTCATAGGACTCGCTTTCTAGACCCTTCACCAGCTTCGTTGCCCTTCTTTCGATGTGCTCCAGCAACTCAATGTCTTTCTTGTACTGAGGGGCCCAAAACTGAACACAGTATTTGAGGTGCGGTCTCACCAGTGCCAAGTAGAAAGGGACAATAACTTCAGTAGTTCTGCTGGCCACACTATTTCTGACAGAAGCCAGAATGCTGTTGGCCTTCTTGGCCACCTAGGCACACTGCTGGCTCATATTCAGATGGCTGTCAACCAACACCTCCAGGTCCTTTTCCACCAGGCAGCTTTCCAGCCACTCATCCCCAAGCCTGTAGCATGGGGTTGTTGTGGTCCAAGTGCAGGACCCGGCACTTGGCCTTGTTGAACCTCATACAACTGGTCACAGCCCATTGGTCCAGCCTGTCCAGGTCCCTCTGTAGAGCCTTTCTAGCCTCAAGCAGATCAACATTCGCACCCAGCTTGGTGTCATCTGCAGACTTACTGAGGGGGCACTCAATCCCCTTGTCCAGACCACTGATGAAGATATTAAACACAACTGGCCCCAACACTGAGCCCTGGGGAACACCATTTGTGACCGGCCTCCAACTGGATTTAACTCCATTCACCACAACTCTTTGGGCCCGGCCATCCAGCCAGTTTTTTACCCAGTGAAGAGTACGCCCATCCAAGCCATGAGCAGCCAGTTTCTCCAGGAGAATGCTGTTGGAAATGGTGTCAAAGGCTTTACTAAAGTCCAGGTAGACAACATCCACAGCCTTTCCCTCATCTACTAAGCAGGTCACCTTCTCATAGAATAAAATCAGGTTAGTCAAGCAGGACTTGCTTTTCATAAACCCATGCTGACTGGGCCTGATCATCTGGTTGTCCTGTACGTTCCGCACGATGGCACTCAAGATGATCTGCTCCATAACAGACATGTAAACATCAGCTTTCAAAGTGTACGCCTTTCTTCCCGTATTTGCAGCAAACTTTCCACTTTTAATACCAGCTTTCACCCTTCTTGAACTCAGGTTTTCTAAAAGTCACAACTCCTTATTATCAAATATAAATAGAACTTATATTACACTTTGCAGAGCAGAAAAAAAAGGGAACTAGCACCGGTGTGCTGTTAATTCTCAAAACATTTGAGTTTCAAATACCTTCCTTTATATCCAGTTTAAGCACAGACAGGTTGACAGCAACCTCCTGCCTTTCACCTAAACCAAAATCAGTATTTTAAAAATTCTGTCATTCTTGTTAACTGTTTTTTTTTTTTAGAAGAAGTGCAAAGCAACTGACAGAGCAAGCACTTTATTCACTTTTCTGAGACATTTGCATGAACCTGCATGACAGAAATTCCCTCACTGCTCCAACTGTGAGAAGCCAAAGCTTTATAGTCATGCAATGCATTCTAATACAGTTATGCATTAGTATCTTTTTTCTATTATAATTATTTCATGCAAGTATTTTGAACCTCACACCCAGCGTATACAGCACATAAGGTGCATAAATATACTCTCCTTTTCCTGGTGGGTTTTAGGTGCTTAGTGCACAGTCAACTTAGTTTTATGCCTCAATATAATTACTAATAAATTATTTGCGCAAATTTCTTTCTGACAAAACCAAGAAAACTAACAAGCTATAGAAATACAATTACCTCAGGCAGAACACAGTGCCTTATGCATATGTGTGCACATATAATTACGTGACATGAAATAAAGATTCTACCTGAATAAATTTTATGTAGATTATTTTATACAAATCTAAAATTTATCAATGACTAACACAGGCCAGGCATTTATCTAATTGTTTTTTTTGTATAACATCTCTGAGACAAAGTCTTGTAAATCTGTACCAATTGATTTATAAGTCAATACCATGTCTACGTATATGGAGTAATTATACAAACTATATATTCCATTGCATGGGCAATTCTGTTCACTGAGGCTTGATTTATGATTATTTTGGGGTAATAAGTGCAATCCATACTTTGTTTTATTTAAAGTAAATATGGAAAAGTAATTAATGATAAAATCAAGGAACTCTATTACCAGTAAATGAGAAATTTCTGCTCTGCAAGCTACAGCTGTAAGTCTATCTGCTGTGCTAGGTTGTGTAACTGCTGTGGTACCATGTGTGCCACCACTTCTGTCCCAGATACAAACAGATATATTTGCAAGTGGACAAGAACTTTTTTCCAGCTGAAAGTCCACCTTTTAATATACATATTGAACACAAGCCATTAAAGTAAAAGAATCACTCTGAGATGTGAAAAGATATCTGATTCGCTTCCTTAATAAATTGGGGGGAGATCTATATTAATATTCATCTAAACTGATACTTGTCTTGGCAAAGGTATCATTTAGAGAAAAGGTGAAATTGAGTAGTATCTATTTTAAGAATTATTTTAGTAAATCACAATTGAAACAAAACTCTGTGTAAAGCAGGTCATCTAAATCCTTAATATATTTTTCAGGCTAGCCTGACATGACCCACTTTCTGTCCCTAAATCAATCTCATGCTCAAGCTGTGGCATGGGTAATCCATTCAGATATCTGCCTCAGCAACCAAAAAGGTATAAAGGGAACCATCTGGGAGAAGACAAGTTGTCAAATGCAGATTTAAACTAAGATAAGTGATGCAAGGGTTAAAGAAAATCAGATTATAAACAAGAAGGTCATTAGCAAAAACGGTATCTGCTGAAGACAAATAATAAATGAGGAAGTTGCAAAATACTGTACCTGTTTGTTTTTAATTTCTTTGTCTTCTACCAATGCTAAGTGAAATAATGCTCACGATGCGGATCTTTACGAAACAGCAAACTCACTCTCAGGAAGATGAATCAACAGGAAGGAAATACATTGTGGAAAAGATGTCTAAAAAGATGGTACAGGTAGGTGTGAGATCGCCTACATGACACATTTGTGTTTCATTTTCTTCTGCCACAAAGAGTGAGGCTAGAGTAAGCATCATACAGCCATGCCTGAATTAGGGTGCACTCCCACCAGATGCAGCATTTTCTCAACTCCTACCTAACTCAGTGGTTTGAGTGCTTTTAGTCTCAGTAAACTATGCTTTAGTGCAGTACAGAGAATGCAAGATATGGCTATTGTGTACCAAAGACATTTTGCTTAAATCAGCAGCGTCAAAGAGATCCATCCACATAGCTGCTACATCTTGTTTGGAAAATTCCCAGAAGGCTCAGAAGCAAGCCAACAAAGCATGCTAAGCGGTGCAGCATCACGTAACTATACCTGCTTCGGCCTGGACTCAGTTTGACCTTGTTCCTGTGGCACCTGCATCACAGTTAACATGTCCTAAGAGACTCAAGCTTTTCTTAAGTCTCTAGGGCCACATGAGCCAACCTGAAATAAAGGAGAGGTAAAAATAAAATACAAGTATCAGTAAAAATTTTCCATGTGGTGTGACACGGAGCAGACTCATTGCAGAAAAGCCTCGTTTAGGCAGGAAGCTCTACTCCCTCCCCGTAATTTCTTTCATCCATTGCTGGGTTTGAACATCCTCATGGGTTAAGGCTGCAGAAGCTGTGTCAAGAATCCAGCAATTTGCACATACTGGAATGTGCATCAAGTTTTCCAATCACTTCCTCACCTCCCTTCCCTTTTATTTTATTTTAAGATTAAAAAATACATAAATCCATCAGAGAACAGGACTCCGAGGTCTGAGGTATTCAACTCCAGCTTAAACTTAAACAAAAAAGCCCACATAAAAAGGATTTAAAAATAAGTTTCATATCAACAAAATGACACCCATCATGGAGCAATTTTATTTTGTCAGCTTTGAATATATTATATGTAATCTAATTTTAGATTTGCAACAGAGTGGGTCTTTTCACTTCAAGAGGCATTCACATCTTGGAAAACAAATTAAGTTATGCTTGTTTGCCAAGCTTCCCACTGTCTTGCCTTATAAAAAACAAATGGGACTGAATACTTCACTAAAAAGGCCTGATACTTCATCTTTTCACACAAATACTCCAAGAAAATGTTTTTGTTTACAGATTTTTCTAAAGAATTTAACATGCCAAACAAGACATAAAAAGTAAGAAATCATAATGAAATTAATTCACAAATACAGCTGCTGAGCAAGAGGGGTGGTAAGTACTGGAATCTATCTGCAAAATTGGATCTGTATTATGGTTGTCAAACAAACCCTGAACAGAAAGCATTTAGAATATTTTGCAAATGGCATTTTGGTTTGCCCATTTATATTACCAAACCACTAAAATGAAAGCACGCTATATTTCCGGGAAAAAGAAACAGTACTACTTATTTACAGATCTTAGCTCCTGTTTTTTTTTTAAAAAAAGCACAATTATGAAGTCTAGAACCCTTCTAGAGCTAGGAGAGAAAAACACTGGCTGCAGAAGCAAAGCAGAGCATGAGGTAAGCAAGCTTCAACAGCGAATGCTACTTATGGTTACCTTCTAATAAGGATATGTAGGTTACGAAAAAACCCAAAGAAAGTCCTGTCACTTACTAAAAATATCCTTTAATAACCTGCAGCTTGAATACTAACCTGCTCCCTCCTGAATTCCAATCTTGAAACAGAGAAAAGTGGAAAGGGAGATATTGCATTGCTTACAATGGGTGGTGCAGAATGAATGACAGTCACCACAGGCAAGTCCCAGGGTCTCCCACAAAAAACTTTCCATGAAAGACTTTGTGGGATCCTGTAGAATGTGCAGTGTGATAAAACAGCAAAATAGTTTCCTGTTTCTCCCAGGACATTTTACTTTCCCCTCCACCTTAAAAATTCACTACCACCTTTCCCACCTATACTTGCACTAATTTTTCATTGTTTAACACAGGTGTAGGTTTGCTATATATCAAGCTAGCTCATTGTTGTTAGATCCAGCTGAAATCTGAAAATGGCTGGAAACTATCCATAGTAGCATTTTTGTATGACAACAGAAAAAGGGGTCGCTCACCAAAAATCTCATCAGCTCTGCTGCACGACACGACAACTGCTTTACTTTTGAGAGTGCACAGACCATTCTTGCACATACCCACACAATGATGCACTAGTGTACAGCAGATCCACTCCACTAACAAGTTGTGGAAGGAAGATCTATTAACCTCTCACACAGCCTCTTCTGTATTAGAATTCACATGGATTGTCATGGCTTTAAATGTGCATTAACATATATGCTGACAGTTTACTAGACTGTAGAAGAGTTTTTTTCCACCAAAATGTTCATTACCCAGTGTTGAAACTGTTACAAATAATGATTTAATAAGCTCCCAAGTTTGACGGTCCTGGTGTCCTCCTTGCCAAGTGATTAAAATCTACCAAATTTCACCTAATTTATTTCATTTGCAAGACAGAAAATTGTAATTGTGGGGTTTTTTTAACACAATAGTCTTTTAGAATAATCTTTTAAAATAAGACACAAAGAATGACAAAGGAAAGTTTTAGTATCTAATTGGCATGTATAATAGTATTTTCCAAAGTAGATTTTGCTCTCATACCATGAACCAAAATGTCTATTTCCCTACTGAGTCACAGTGTAAAGGATGCTTTAAACAACTGACTTGCTACCAAAAAGTAAGCTTTGTTACTTTTGTGATGCATTTTGTCAGTGTATTAGGTTTACATGGCAAAGTTTTGGTAACAGGGTGGATGTAGGGGTGGCTTCTGTGAGAAGACACCATAAGCTGTCCCGATGTTGGACACAGCCAGTTCCAGATGGCTCCAAGACAGACCCACCGCTGGCCAAAGCTGAGCCCATCAGCAACATTGGTAGGGCCTTTGTGATAACATATTTAAGAAAGGGGTAAAAAACACAGTGCAACAGCAGCTGGGAGGGAAGAGTAAAAAAATGTGAGAGAAACAGCCCTGCAGACACCAAGGTTGGTGAAGAAGGAGGGGGAGGAGGTGCTCCAGAGCTGAGATTCTACTGCAGTTCAAGGAGAAGACCATGGTAAAACAGTTTGTCCCTCTGCAGACCACAAAGGACCACACCAGAGGAGACATCCACCCTGCAACCCTTGAGGACAGCACGCCAGAGTAGGTGGATGTGCCCTGAAGGAAACTGTGACCCTGTGGAGAGTGCACGCAGATTTTCTGGAAGGACCTGTGACACCATGGAGGACCTGCGCTGGAGCAGTCCATTTCTGAAGGACTGCACCCCATGGTGCATCCTGTGGGAAGGACACAACATTGGCAAAGTTTGTGAAGGACTGTATCCCGCGGGAGGGACACCATATTGGAGCAGGCAAAGAGAGTGAGGAGGAAGAAGCAGCAGAGACAAAGTGTTATGAACTGACCACAAGCCCCGTTCCCCATCCCCCTGCGCCACTTGCAGGCAGTAGGTGGAAGAGTCAGGCATGAAGTTGAGCCTGGGAAGAAGGGACGGGTGGATGGTGGTTTTCGTTTTGTTTTTATTACTCACTATCATACTCTGTTATTAACTGGCAATAAATTTAATTAATTTTTCCCAAGTCAAGCCTGTTTTGCCCACGATGGTAATTGCTGAGTGATCTCCCTGTCCTTATCTCAATCCACGAACTTCTTGTTGTATTTTGTCCCCCTGTCCTGTTGAGAAGGGGGAGTGATAGAGCCGGTTGGTGGGCACCTAATGGCCAGCTAAGGTCAACCCACCACACACAGGGATTAAAAATGCCTTTTCCATTCAGGAAGCCCCTCTGTTGAGATGCTTCTTGTTTCCCCTTAACATGCAGCCAACAGGCAAGTGGGAAATTAGTCCCTATATTAAGCCATTCCCATCACCCAGACCCACAGACAACCTTTTGGACCAATGAAGCCCCTCAGTTCTTCCCTCTAGCATGAACTCTGCAAAAAGAAGGATATGCTCACAGACTACAGGGACGTCAGAACACTTCTGAACTCTAAATATCTGTGAATTTTAGATTGCATGGACCCATACTTGAACAGGTTAGGTATTCAGTGCACAGGTGAAGCTCTGCAAATTAAAAGTTTAAGGTAAATCAGTCTTTTTATTTTTCATGGTCAAAGAAGAGAATAGGGAAGGGAAGGAGTTAAAGGTTACTTTATCTAGGTACCCTAGCTTTATACTTCTGAAGTCTAATTAAGGTAAAGGTCATTCTCTGAAGCGAGATAAGCAAGCTTATTTTCCTTATTTTTTTTTTTTAAAGAATGAACAGATTTTGCTAAAATATGATGAGAATGACGATGACGTAAAGGCAACTCACTGAAAGCCATCTCAAATTTCCCAAACCTTAAACAAAATACCCAACAACAAAAACGGTCTTCAGGCATTAAAAAAGCTTTTATTTCTCAATACCTTTGGTCAAATAGGCCAGGACACTAGCCCTAAAATTCTTATTAACCTAAGAAAAAAACAATTTCTTCTCCAAAATGACTATCAACATTTCTATCTCAGAAACTACCACCATCATATTTGATAAAAAAAGGAAGGCAAATCACACATAGCTAGCTTTGAGAAATACCGAGCATCTGGAAGATGCCTCCCTTTTACTCAACAGGAAATGGAAGGTATTCAGCATCCCTGACATAAGGTCAAGGGAAGGAAATGAAGAAATAAAAACAATGTTCAGAAAGTAAATGCTTTTTAATTATTGCTGATATCCTTTTACTCTCTAACCTTCTAAATCAAGCACTGAACATCTGCAATACTCTGCAAACAGATTAAATAGTAAGGCACACATGGATAGCACAGACAGATGTCCTTCAGTTTGTGTCTGCTAACCTGCCTCTAGTCATATTTCTGAAAGAGAAATATACACGTAAGCACTTTTTCCTTCACCACCATCCTGCTCACACATACTCTATACCATATGAATTAAAGAATCAGTGATATCATCTGGAATCTGTAATTTTCATTCTACTTCATTGGCTAAAAGAACAAACAAAAAAATAAAACCCAAAACAGCACTCCGTGAATGATAATACAATACGCTGCTCCTTGGTTTATAACTCTTCATTAGAGCTGAGCAGGAAGTGGTTGCTGGGACTTCCAACCAGAAGCTCTATGAAGAGCAGAGTTTTGGGTAAACTCTCTCAAAGAAAGTCCTCTGGCTGGCCCAGGGAACAAACTGAAGGCTAAGCAGAACTTACTTATGTGCATGTTTTGTAATGTTTGGAGTATTTCTGCCAAAACCACTTACACTGTGAAGATGCAAAACTATAATGCTTACAGTTGTGTTGAGAAAAGCGCCAGCAACGCAGGAGACTTGGGAACCCGCCGCAACATATGTTGTGCAAGGTCTGTCTGCTCTTTTCTTTGATTTGCAAGGCAGAAATTCCGCATAGGAAGCCTGCTGTGCAACTCCCTACAGATTGCGTATGTCATTGCACCCTTTCCAAATGAACAAACTCCACTAGGGCTGCTGAAGGGCGCTGCCAAGCCAGGCAGGTAAGAGGTAGAGGACAGCCTCAGGAACACCAGCCTGACCCAACATAATTTTCTCCAATAGTGGGCAGGCAGTTCCCTACGGATGGAAGAACTTAATTCCTGGAAAAACTCAATACTGTTTTTATGAACATCACGTCATGTTGTTCATCAGTTAAGCTTAGACAACACACATGGGATGCAAAAGAAATACATTGTACAGCTGGCCTACCTCAGCAAGTCCCACAAGGAGAGCAGGAAAACATAGCCAGGACTCGTGTTCAGTGCTCTCCGGAAGACAGCAGCTTTGTCTTTGGGGATTACACAAAGTATTCCAAATTGATTCCTTTTTCTCCTCTGCTCAAATAACACTCTGTTTCTTTAGGCCTAATTACTCACCTTGTATATTGCGAGTTTGGAAATCTTGCTCCTGGAGTGCTAAGGACATTTGCATAAGGATCTCTGCCTCAAGATAAATGCTTGGAGAAGTAGAGAGTTTTTCAGACTTCCATTTTTTAATGTATTTAAATGAAATTTAAGCACAGAAAAAATAATGACATTTTAACAGAAAAAGGGAACTCGGTGATCAGGAATAGGTTCCCATAATATTGTTAAAGGAACTTGCAACTGATAGGATTCAACCATCTCAACATAGCAGAGGTAGGTTCACCAATCCCATAAAGACAAAATTGTTACTCACCACTGTCAGTCATGTTAAGAAAAAAGAAAAAGTTGCATTCAAGGAATTGGTTAAGTGCTCCCAAGAGATCTTGCATTTCCCAAATTGCCCAAATGATATGCAGACATGAAAGAAAACAAGGATAGAAATAAGGAAGTGATAAGACTAATATGGTAGTTTAAATGAATAAGACAGGTAACTTCTATGAGCATTTATTTACACTGCCTGAAAATAAATTATATACCTGCAGATGGTGCCTAAACTGAGCTTTCAAACAGTACTTATTACAATATTAAAATTGTCAAACCACTCCAGCAAGCTGAAAAGTATTTCCTGAACAAATGTTTCTTTTTCACTTGCAAGGAAGATGGGAGGAAGGGTAATTGAGGAAACAAGAGACCCCAGCCATGTGATAACATGCATTAACTCTAGACAAGGAAAGGGAGGCTCACCTCTGCAAAAACACTTGGACCAGTAAAACCACTAAAGTTGTTTTCAAAGCTGTGTTTGCATTTTAGTCATGTTCTTCCATTTCCCCTTTCTTTTTCTATCCC
The DNA here is from genome assembly GCA_013401315.1 of Balaeniceps rex. Lineage (NCBI taxonomy): Eukaryota > Metazoa > Chordata > Aves > Pelecaniformes > Balaenicipitidae > Balaeniceps > Balaeniceps rex. Next base: position 14,262 of record VYZW01057772.1, on the reverse strand, counting down.
CACTTCAAGCTAGATGAAACCTTTGGGGGAAAAAAAAGCCATTTTCCACACGTATATTCTGCAAAGAGCCAAAATACAATCTGAAAAATAACAATCACACTTCAAAATACTTGAAGAATACATATTTCTAGGTGACACATTTTTATAGGTTTACGTTTTTTTAATAGGGTTCTTAAAGGTATTTTTCTTCAGGAGTCACTGGCTTGACATGTTGCTGATGCTTATTTCGCAGAACCGAATTAAGCTGGCTACAACCACGCTGAGAAGTCATAGAGAACTCAGAAAGGAACATGTTCATAAGGGTGAAGAGTAACTGCATGAACTTTCTGAGCTGCCAACTACCAAACAAGCAGCAACACAGCCAAAATAAAACATATCTTCCAGCTGCAAAAGAACCAAAATTCTACTATAATACTGGAAATACAAATAAATCAGTGGGATTTTTTTTGCATACTCTGATACACCCACACTGGAAGACTCCTCTTCAGGTTTCTAATAAGCAACGAAAAACTTCACCCACATGACATCGGTATGCAATTTGTTTCATCTTCCCAACTCAAAAGTTATCGACAATAACACCTTACACCTAAATTTGAGTTCAGTACATATTCCACGTCATTTACCTAAGACTGGCTAAACATTAGCCCAAATGTATCCTGTTTTATTTCTACAGTTCAATAAGATTTCTAGAGCTGACATTCAGCACTTGTAGTATGTAAGTCAAAGGACCCATCTGTAATATCAGTCTGAGATTTATCCTTAATAACTCTGAATCTATTTAAAGCTTCAAGGCAATTATTAGCCAATAATACACTAGAACTCCTTAAAAAATGGTAGGCAGCTGGCAGCTTTCACTAACAAAAGATATGCTTACAGAACAAGAATCTCATCCATTGAAAGAGGTGACTCTTAATTTTTCCCGATGAGTCACATGCCTTTTAGGATATGAACTCACTTTGAATTATTTGAGAAAGGATTATAAAGTAATACTAAGCCAATTTCTTTTAATTCCTCTAACTAGTAAGTAACATTTAAATTACAGCACAGAAAGGAAATTGAACTGTAAAATATTTCTAATATAAGAACTCTTCTGTTAAGCTATGTCAAGTCTTCTGCTGTTCTTCCTTCTCTAATTGAATGGCAACTAATATTATACTATTATACACTTTACAGTTAAATTTATAAATAGAAATGCTGGTGAGTGACATGTAATAAAAATAATTTTTTTTTTTTAGATTCATGCTAGTAAAGTTCAAGCACATGGATTTTTAAAAATACGAAAAAAACCCACACAAAATTTCATTTCAGATATTCACTTCTCTCGGGATCCAATGACAACAAATGTTAACGCAATCACAAAATGACAGAATGGTTGAGGCTGGAAGGCACCTCTAGAGGTCATCTGAACCAAATCCCCTGCTCATTTGTCCCCTGTGCTCATTGCCTCTTGGAAGGAAGAGAAATTTTATATATTCACAGTGTATGATCCACAAAGTAAGATCATATGCTAGATAAATAATAGTGTTGGTTAGTGAATTCACACTACATGTCTTTAGGTCTCCTTTCCAGCAGTTTGCTTTTTTCATGCTGGTAGACTTGAAGACTCATTGTTTCTCTCCTCATACTGTCTCTTCCATCCTGAACTGAAAGTAGCTTGCTAAAATAATATAGCACTCACTTTGAAGTCATGCTGTTACGTATCAGTCTACTGTTAGTGGTCCCTTGTACTAGAATCCTACCTTAGTTCCTGCTTTTGATTGTGACGTTAAAAGCAGAAAGCCAGCAAAAATGATATTGAATACTAAGGACTAGGGCACAGGCTATGTTTTGAAACATGAAACCAGATGTTACAGGTTGTGACTGCAACGAAGTTTCCCTCCTTAAACACTTTGAGGCCTTGCAATAACTTCAAAAATGCTCCAAATTTGTTTCCAGTATAATTAGCATTCAGATAAACTCACTCTTACCAAGTTAAGTACAGAATTCAACTCATTATAGACACGTTAGCAATCCTTTTATCAGTCTTCTCACCTTGCCGTACAAGAGCTTAGCAGTACAACCTTAGTAAATTAATTATGCTCCTCAGTGTATTTACATGCTGAGATATGTATAAAATGATCAAATACTTGTATTTGACTATATAGAACATATTCTGCTTTGTGCTTTATTTTTTACTTCCACGAAGTTTATGAACAGAAACTTAGAAAATGAATTCTAAAAGAAAATAAAAATTGAATGCTAATAACACAATCCTGAAAGGCTAGGCTACTGCAAATGAATGCTTCCAACCTTCAAATTACTGTAAGTGACCACTAAGACTACAACAGCATTTAAAATCTACAACCTTGACAATTATTTTGCTAATTATTAGCCTTCTTCCCCTATTAAGAGATTAATGCCCCCCCAAAAAAGAGCCAAAGCAATATCCTCTATTTTTTTCCTTTGTCTGATCACTAGTAAACAACCTCCAAATCCAGGATCTTATTTAAAAGTTTACTACTTGCCAGGTTTTTATTAGCCAGCTTTTTTTCTTTAAGTGGAACAGGAATAAGAGGAGAAAAGAGAAGCCGTTCTTAAAAGCACGCATTTTTCTTGCTCTGCCCTTAACAGTGGTTTTCTCAGCATTAGCTTCCAGGAACTCACTTTTGTTTTCTCAGCTTTTTTCTGATGACAAGTCATGTTGTGATTAAGTCATATCAGGCTGCATCAGTCATGCAGCAAATACACTAAAATGGTGAAAAAAGCTTTTCCCCTCAAAGCCATACTTAGAGCATTAAAGAATTTAAAAGAAGTTTCATAGGAAAAAATCATGCCTGCATAGTCTAGGAAAAAACAAGGTACAGCATTAATGGCCAATTTAATCCCTACATTAATTCTGGTTATTCACTGGAGCTGAGCATAATCCATTTCTGATGCTTGTCCAAGAAGGAAATTTCAGTCTGTTTTGTTTGGTTTTTTTTTTAAAAAGTCTTCGGATAAAGAGGAGGAGATGCCTCAAAACCGATCTTCAAAAGGCAAAAGCAATAGATTTGAGCAACAGACATGTGCACACAGAAGTGAACCCAGAAGACGTACAGTTCTGTATATCGCCTACTTTAAAATATCTCTCCTGCTAGCTAAATAAAAGTAATACCCCACTGCAGCCACAAAGTAGAGCTTTCAGAGCTTAGCTAGTAAAAGTCTCCTTAAAAAAATCAAGAGTGCAATTAGTGTACAAGATACTTTTAAATTTGGAGAACTATGACCAAACAATAACAGTGTTCATATAGGCAACACAGCAACGATATGTTAGAAGTTTTATAAAATTAGAATCAGTAAAATAGAGTCTTCCTGAAATAGATACCGCATACAACCTGATGCACACCTGGAAAGGAAAAAAGCAGGAGAATTAAGGGGGCTTCCACCTGCAGAAACCTTAGATGATCCAACACTCCTTTCCATGTGTGGTGGGTTGAACCAGGTGCCCACCAAAGCCGCTCTATCACTCCCCTCCTCAGCTGGACAGGTGAGAGAAAATATGACGAAAGGCTCGTGCGTCAAGATAAGGACAGGGAGAGATCACTCAGCAATTACTGTCACAGGCAAAACAGACGCAACTCGAGGAAATTAGTTTAATTTATTACCAATAAAATCAGAGTAGGATAATGAGAAATAAAACCAAATCTTAAAAACATCTTCCCCCCATCCCTCCCTTCTTCCCAGGCTCAACTGCGCTCCCAATTTTCTCTACGTTCCTCCCCCAAGTGGCACATGTGGACAGGGAATGGGGGTTGTGGTCAGTTCATCACACATTGTCTCTGCCGCTCCTTCCTCCGCAGGGGGAGGACTCCTCACGCTCTTCCCCTGCTCCAGTGTGGGGTCCCTCCCACGGCAGACAGTTCTGCATGAACTTTTCCAACGTGGGTCCTTCCCACGGGCTGCAGTTCTTCACGAACTGCTCCAGCGTGGGTCCCTTCCACAGGGTGCAGTCCTTCAGGAACAGACTGCTCCAGCGTGAGTCCCCCACAGGGTCACAAGTCCTGCCAGAAAACCTGCTCCTGCGTGGGCTCCTCTCTCCACAGGTCCACAGGTCCTGCCAGGAGCCTGCTCCAGCGCAGGCTTCCCACAGGGTCACAGCCTCCTTCGGGCACATCCACCTGCTCTGGCATGGGGTCCTCCACAGGCTGCAGGTGGGTATCTGCTCCACCGTTAACCTGCACGGGCTGCAGGGGGACGGCCTGCCTCACCATGGTCTTCTCCACAGGCTGCAGGGGAATCTCTGCTCCAGCGCCTGGAGCACCTCCTCCCCCTCCTTCTTCACTGACCTTGGTGTCCCTGCAGGACTGTTCCTCTCACACGTTCTCAATCCTCTCTCCAGCTGCAGTTGTACAGTTTGGTTTTTTCCCCCCTTCTTAAATATGTTATTCCAGAGGTGCTACCACTGTCGGTGATGGGCTTGGCCTTGGTCAGCAGCAGGTCCGTCTTGGAGCCAGCTGGCATTGGCTCTTTTGGACGTAGGGGAAGCTTCTAGCAGCTTCTCACAAAAGCCACCCCTGTAGCCCTCCCGCTACCAAAACCTTGCCACAAAACCCAATAAACCATGACACATGACATTATCACAGCTGCATGTTCTCCTCTTGCCCCATCTGATCGGGTCCACTCTGACAACATCATCCAAATGGCACTGCTTTGAAGCTCTTAAAACAATGCTGACAGAAGCTGTTCAGTTTCTCTTCCTCCAGAAAAACTCTTCACAGCCTGTTGGAATTGTTTATTGGCAAGGCAGGGGGGCTTCTGAGATCAGTGGCCATAAAACCTGGAGTGTGGCACTACACTAGAAGAGGAACTGGTAAGATCAGTGCAAAAATGTGCTAGTTGCCCTAACATATCTTTACCTCTGAACAAGAAGCTGAAAAAACAACACCAAACAGACCAAGAAATCAGGCCCCCAAAATTCACAACAATAGCTTAAGAAATAGATTTTTCCAACAGTGCATTTAAATATATTTACTCCCAGCTCTTTATACCCCTTAGGCCTTTGCAGCAAATGCACTACTGCAATGACGACAGCTAGAAATCTTGAAATCCTCAGCATTCACCGACCATGAAAGGGGTGCCAGGAATGCCAGCATTTGACACTGGGTTTGGCGTTTGGAGATTTTAAGAAAACCAGACAAACAGGAATCACAAAACATGGTATTGCAGTGGGAGCTTGTAAACTGGGGGAATCTGACAGTGCAGCAATGCTGAAAGGGAACTGGCATGTTTGGGGATGGCATTGCTTTGTAGAAAAAGAGCAGGGCTGGCTTTGAGAGAGGGGAAACTACTTATAACAAGCTTCTGTAGTTTATAGTTTTGTGGTGGGTAAATGGGGGGGGTGGGGAGAAAGACGCAGTGATGTCATCTGTCCACTAGGATTTCTGGCTTCACCAGAGAAAGCTGTAATTAACTGGGAGCAGGTGAGCCATCAATACCACTTCTAGCATCCAGTTCTTGCTGTGTTGCAATCACTTGTTCTCAAGAGACAGGTTCTGCTGCCACTGACAAATATAGGCTTCCATTCCTCAAGACAGAGCGATTACTGACAGAGAAAGGGCAGCTGTACAAGAAGGCAGTTATTCCGTGATCTATAACATCCATGTATTGTGCCGGGCTTTCTTACTCATGACGCTGCTGAACAGTCTTCATAATCATTACAGCCCAAAAAATATTGTTATGCTCTGACGGTAGAAGTCTTATGAAAAACATCAGTGACTGCTGAGGAAGAGGGCAGTCACCAGCAACTGTACAGATTATTGCAACATCCTTGTCCCAGGCCTTGAGAAAGAAAAACTTGCCTCATCCAGAACTATTCAGAACGTTGTTGCAAAGATGACTAACCTAACAAGTCTTTTTGAAAGAGGTTCCTCTCTACTGGAACACCTTTTCAAGCACTACCTGTTTTGTTTTCCCTTCCCCATCCTCCACTGTGTGCTCTCACTCAGCCTTGCAGCAGAAGCAGCAATAGCAGAGTATCCATGACTAACCCGCAGCATTAAATTTTCAAGTGATAATTTATGAGCTTTCTCCAATGACAGCCCACAAAGGTAGGGTGGTATTTCTGTGGAAAACCATTATCTTCCTTCTATTTCCTCCTACAAAATATGTGAAAAGCCATAACTGAACTAATCATATTGATTAATACTGTTTTCCTGTGCTTCCAGTTAATACTCACCATTGATTTTTGTCTTATCCTTACACCGCAAACCACTGGATACAGTATCTGGTACTATATGGTCCTGATAAATAACCAAGTAATATAAACCATTTTGAATAACAAAGTACTTGTGGAAGCAACCTGTGGATTTCTTTCCCTTTACCACACAATTACTGCCTGAGTGTATTCCACTTACCCGCCTGAGATACTTTGTCCTGAGCAGCAATGTAAATATTTGCACAAAACCTAGGAAGCCTGGTGGCAGGCTGTGGTTGTCCCTGAAGCAAAATTAGGCAGCTGTGCAAAGACTCTCTCAGCTGCTGTTTTCACTTTTGCTTTTTCCTCCTGAACTAAAATATTTCACATATAGAACTTAAAAAGGCAAGTCCATTTCACCTTATTCTTCTCATCACACCCAGTCCCTGCAATACTTCAATACTTCAGATGTGCGCTTCCCCCAAGGACATGCTGTAGCATCCACCTGCTCACAAGATAAACACATTCAATGACTAGAAAAACAGCTTATTTGTTCAACATAAAATACTTTGTGAATATTTCTCAAGTGAAGGGACTCAAGGAGTCACACGTAAAGGCTTATAATTGCCATTTCTTGTCTATTTCTGAAATTTCTGCAGTGTACTTTTTTGACTTTGCCTTAGCTGTAGGTTCTCCCACCTCTGCTGCCCAAGATACTTGTCCCTTACAATGCTGATGTTAGGGGTCTTTAAAATCAGTCAGTTATGAATCAAATTCACTTTGGGTCACAAAAATAATTTAAAAATCACCTTCTTAGAAACAAGTGTGACATGACTGATTTAATATTGCTTCTCTTTATTGTAAGGTGTCAGCTCTTTTGAAGACTTTGAATACGATATTGTTCAGGATGTTCACTTTAACAGCTTATTACTATCAGACCTGTTAAAATAGTAGTTTTGTACTAATAACCACAATCTTCCATCTCTAGAGACTGGATTACATTTCAGGAAAGTCAGAATAAGCTTCATGCCCTAACAAAGTGTCTTAGCTCCCAGGGTAAATGCCATCACAATGCATTGACAATTCAGTGCTCTTATTGAGTGTCAGAACCACGAACTGCTCCTGCAAGGAAACTTGAAGTGTCCCTCTGAAGCTGCAACAAAGCATTCACCCAAACCTATCCCTTACCTATGGCACCCTAAACCCAAATGTCCTCTTGGACTTGAAACTGGCATAACACTTAAGATGTCTAATGCACTGTGGATTTAAAAAAAAAAAAAAAATTAAAGTGTTATCAACATTTTAATCAACAAACCACTTATAATTATATCAAATGTCAAGAAAGAAACTATTTATGGAGAAATTATCAAGTTTGCTATAGCATTGTATTGGGTTTGCATGGCAAGGTTCTCGTAGCGGGGGGCAGACGGGGCTACAGGGGCGGCTTCTGTGAGAAGCTGCTAGAAGCTTCCCCTACGTCCAATAGAACCAATGCCAGCCAGCTCCAAGATGGACCCACCAATGGCCAAGACCGAGCCCATCACCGACAGTGGTAGCACCTCTGGAATAACATATTTAAAAGGGGAAAAAA
>VYZW01057771.1:0-14251 GCA_013401315.1 Balaeniceps rex | reverse complement strand
CATAATATATAGACTGGAGTTCACTTGCTGCCAATTGTAAGGCCAAGGCTTGTTTTGCAACAGGGCATGGAAGATTAAAATAACACAGGAAACTTGGCTAGAGGAGAGGTCCAAGTGGACCTTGAAGGAAGTAATTACTTTGTACTACTGTACTCCCTCTTCCTCCCTCTNTAAAAACATCAGCAAATAGAAATGTCTTCAACCTAGATTTAAAACCGCAGCTTGATCCAGTATTTAAGATCTTGGCCAGGAATTTGTTCCACAGCCACCATCCATAATAGGCTGAGAGGTCAGAGACTACTTTACTACTCACAAGTGCAAATGGAACAGCAAATGTACTGGAGTTCACTTGCTGCCAATTGTAAGGCCAAGGCTTGTTTTGCAACAGGGCATGGAAGATTAAAATAACACAGGAAACTTGGCTAGAGGAGAGGTCCAAGTGGACCTTGAAGGAAGTAATTACTTTGTACTACTGTACTCCCTCTTCCTCCCTCTGCTCTTTCACTTCTTTATGTGCTTAATTGTAAATTACCCTCCACTCCTTTTATCACTGTTTTAGTTTTCCCTTGTACCGGTGAAGCGATACGAAAGTGCTGGTACTAAATTCCTGCTGTAAAACCAGTGCCAATACTTGGTGTCTATGAGCTTCAGAGCACTTTGAGCACTGGAGCTAGTGACATTACAAAGCTTGTTAACGTAAAATCTTCTTTGTGTTACATTTTTTGCAATACATTTTACAAAAATCTACCCCAGGGAGCCAAGGGGCAGTTGCTTCTTTATTACATTTTAGAAGAGCCACATTATTAGCGTTCCAGTCTATATATTATGAAATTAAGTGGATACCCTTGGGGTTAATTCCTTGTTGTAATTGTAATGAAAAGAAACAATTTCTAACCCTCCATTTAAGATCTATAACTATTAAAATCCACTAGTCTTAGTGACTCCTGGGGCCAGTGAAGTACTTCAGTGTATATGAAAAAGGGCACTCCTACAGTGTCCAATATCAGTAATTTATAAAAATAACAGCCTCCAAGTGGGAAAACTAACAAATGAGTTTCCATTGAGCCCCTCCCTGCTGTTTACCATTGCATGCTGGATTCATCAACTACGTAAAATTATATGCATATCGAAATTATGGAGCTGGGTTCCAAGATTATATTTTTCCTAGACTAGGAAAGGTAGAGCAGGAATCACACAATACAGTGATTAAAACAAGGAAAAATCATGCAATACAGCCATAGAGAATCCTCTTAGGAAGTTAAAAAGCAACATTTTTTTTTTTCCAGAGGCTTCTCTGTAGTAAATGATCCCACTGATAATAAAACAATCTTTTTAAAATAATCAAGGATTAACCATCTATTTCAAAAACATTTACTTCCCTCTGAAAATGCTTAATTTATTCAGTTTGGGAGATATATAGCAGTAACAATGCTTTTCCCTATTTTCAAGGTCTTTATTGTGTATGTAGCTGTACTTTTTGTGAGAATTCCTGCTCACTAGTGTTTTCCTACTGACTTTAATACGGCCAGCTTTTACGTCATCATATATGGCAGGTTTCACCGTCTCTCCTACACTCTTGTACCCCTTTTCACTTTTCATAATGCTCAAAAGAGAGAGAAACATTTTCATAAATGAGATGAGAAAAAATGGATTTTAAAACTGCAGTAGTTAAAGGGAGATGCAGGAATACTGCGCTACAGGAACCTGTTATTAAATCATTTTTATGGACTGACTAGGTTTCAATTTGACAGCAAACCTTTAGCATGTAATTCAGTTTGTTAGTAGCGAAATAAAATGTACATCACCAGATAGTGTCTTCCAATTTAATATGCTTATTAAGATCATTGTTTCTATTAAGCTAAAAATTGTATAAGTGCATTATTGTCTAACACAGCATTAATTCCCATTTGGTATGCACGCATGCTGAACGGACATACTAATTTAATAGTAGGAGAGCTTTCTAGGACTTTGTTAGAGTTGGCTTGTGAAAAAGAATATCCCTTTAAGATTTCAGGAATGGTCTGTCTTTCTGATAAAGGTACTTGTTCCTACTGTGGTTGACATAGCTTTAAAACTATTTATCTCTCTCCTTTTATTCATCGTAGTAGAAACTCCCCTAGGAGAAAGGAAAAGGGTCTTACCAGACATGCAAGAAATAAATAGTTGTTGTTTTTAAAAATACCATTCTACCGGCTAGTAAAATATGATCTAAGTTGCTGTGTACAGGGGAGTTTGGTCTCTATTGGCTATATTTAAAGGAAAGAAGGAATGAGGCATCATTTTATATGTCACTGATCAGCAAAAAATGGGTTTACTTTTATAAGTATTTATTGTAAATTCGTGTTAATGTCACCTGTTACTATTGGCAAGCCATGCTGGAGAATGTCCTTATTTCTCCAGTGTTTACAAACCATTTACAAATCTGATCATTCTCAGCTTGTGCATTCTCTAGTCATCATGCCAACCAGTGAAACTAGCACTGCCATCTCAGGCTGGTATCTTAGTGAGACTTAAATTGCCAGCTTGAAAGGACAAAGACCTGTTACTCTTGCCTGCTTTCAAAGGATTATAGAAATTTGTAATACAATAATTGCAATAAAAGATGAAATTGGAAGGCTGGTAAGGAGCTACAAATACTTCCATTTTTATCATTGGCGCTGCTTAATGTGCTGAATACGTGGGTCTTTAGCAACTGATGATTATTAGAACTTACATAAAATGAGCAGGTGGCCTCCATCTCACTGGACAGATGTTAGCATCACATCTAATGAAGCTAAACAGAACCACTGTCAATAGAAGGCTGTAAGTTTAACACTTTTCATGATCATTACATCCCATTTAATAAATCAAGAGCTGTTCAGAAAATACATGGCTATCCCTAGGAAGCAGAACACTTTCTAACATTGATTGTGCAGATGGTAGAAAGGGCTGCACTTCTCAAGGCCAGTTGCTAATTATCCCATATCAAATATGGATAGGATGACTGCTGGGCAAATAACTGAGTAGAATGTTCATACTGGGAACCTTGGCAAGAATTGGAAATCATTAAAAAATTAAACAGGGAGCTCTGACCTTTGAACTTCTGATCGTTTCTTCCTTATGTCTTCATAGAAATGGGTTTATTCAAATCTATCTGCAAGTCCCTGCAATTTCACTGCCGATCATGTAATGAAGGGAGCTTTCCTGAAGTGGGACAGAACAACACACTGGTAAGGCTGGGGTGCTTGGAAAGTATTGTCCTAATTTGCAATAAGAAGCATATCCATTTTATTCTAGCATCAGAAATAATATACAGAATTTTGACATTAAAATGCTACCAATAATGCTCTATAAGTGCTGAGAATGGGTCCTTATTATATGTTAGGGAGCGTGCACAGGGTGAACATTAACTCTATTTAACAGACAAAGATGATATAATACCCCTGAGATGCTGAGTCTGTGGATTATGCCTATTTACTTTGGTAGTTGTAGTAGAGATTTTATTTGTACTGCGTACTGCATTTAGTCAAGGCAAAATTCATGTTAGGAAGTTGAAAATAAACATAAAACGCAGCACAGATGTTAACATCAAATTACAACTTGAATAACTGCAGTATAATTGCCTAAAAATTTCTTGTAATTTCAATTCCATAATGTACCCCTTACTTTTTTTCTTACTTGTATCCTTTACTTCTGCAAATATAAACATCACTACATTTTTGAAAGAGTTTATTCATCATATGTATATTTGCCAGCTCTGAATGGCAAATATATATATATTTATCAATAGAATCATAGAATCATAGAATGCTTTGGGTGGGAAGGGACCTTTAGAGGTCATCTAGTCCAACCCCCCTGCAGTGAGCAGGGACATCTTTAACCAGATCAGGTTGCTCAGAGCCCCGTCCAACCTGACCTTAAAGGTTTCTAGGGATGGGGCCTCCACTACCTCTCTGGGCAACCTGTTCCAGTGCTTCACCACCCTCATTGTAAAAAATTTCTTCCTTATATCCAGTCTAAAACTACCCTCCTTTAGTTTAAAACCATCACCCCTTGTCCTGTCACCACAGGCCTTGCTAAAAAGCCTGTCCCCATCTTTCCCATAGGCCCCCTTTGAGCACTGAAAGGCCACAATAAGGTCTCCCCGCAGCCTTCTCTTCTCCAGGCTGAACAACCCCAACTCTCTCAGCCTGTCCTCGTAGGAGAGGTGGTCCAGTCCTCGGATCATTTTTGTGGCCTCTTCTGGACCCGCTCCAACAGCTCCATGTCCTTCTTGTGCTGAGGGCTCCAGAGCTGGACGCAGGGCTCCAGGTGAGGTATTGCTTGTCTAATACTGAACAGTAAATTGGTAAAAGAATTCAAAGCAAAGAGCAATACTGGACCATTCTAAAAAGGTAGAGACATGTTTGTGTTTAGTTATTATTTATGAAATAATGACCAAGAGTGGGAATTTGCTTGTTACAGAAAAAAACAAACAAAAAGAAACATTCAGCTTAAATGGCTTTTGTTCAATTTTAACACTTGCCACCTTAGCTACTGACGTAATCTCTTTTGAATATATTCCTAACATAAGATAGTTGTATTTTGCAGACTGCATTTTATGGAAGAGGAAAAATTCACAAGGTAGAACCCCTTCTATCTTAAAGCTCACTGTCAAACCATAAAGATGAGAAACACTGCAGTGCTCTTGGCTTTTGATGGAAGTTGGTAACATGTTTGTAGATAGTGAAAAGCCCAATAAAAAACCTAGCATTGGTCGATTCAGTGAAAATCAGCAAAAAATTTTTCCACTGAAGTGAAACTCTTTGTTTCCTCGAATAAATGGACAAATCACACATGTATAATTTGCTGTTACATCCTAACTACGAAGCCAAAGACAAAAGGCAGAAAGTAAGAACAAATATCCCTTCAGAACCTAACTTGATTCAACATTCACCTGGGGGAAGGGAATTCTGGCTTCCAGTTTCTGCATCCAATTAATATTTGGAATATCTCCATCCTAAATACCTCCTAGCCAGCAGGGGATGTGGATTCAATCGTCAAACACAGACAGAAACTGAAGCCAGGACTCCCACATTCCCGATGGGCTCTCAGCACCACTGCGCAATCAGATAAAATCAGGCACTTGCTAGATGGGTGCAACCCAGCCTGAAGGGCAGACTGGGATTGCCTAATGTCTTTGACCCTTTTGGGAAAACAAAGCAAAAAAATGCCTATCATTGTAGGCCAACGCATACAATGAATATTATTTAAAGTAATATCTGAACTACTGAATCCAGCCACACAGCACAGGGATAATTTACCCATGGGTCCTGCAGATTAGCACCATCATGCCATGCCAGGGTTGAAGACAAGCTATCAAGCACTGCAGCTGAATTTGCTTCAGAAGGACTATCTCCCCTTACATTCTGATGAGCATTTTTGAAAATGCAACTGCCCCAACCAGGAGAATGCAGAGCAGGAGGAATCACGTACCATCCATGCTCACCCCAGCACACCACACCACTCAAGCACAGCTGGATGAGGGTTTGAAATGGGCAAAAGGGATAACTATGCACCCCGAGGAGCTTTTGTGTCTCTTCTTTAATCTCACATATTTTCCATTGTGACTAATTTACTACTTATTTAATCCATGAGGATTATATTTAAAAAAAAAAAAAAAAAAGAAGTGAATAACCAGTCGTCTCCTCACTGATGAGGAAACAGTTCTTCAACGTGGTAGATATTTGGAGCCATTTACAAGGCAGGGATTGCAAGTTGAAGGGCTGGTGTGCTAGACAAGTATTGCCTACAAGCACCTCATTCAAGTGCATGAGGAATTGCCTCTCTTCGTACGTTCTGTTTAAAGTGTAATGGTCTGAACTGCTTTGTTCTCCACATATATTAAAAGCAGATTCATCACTGAGTTAAAGAAAATAACCAAGTACAGTCTCCACAGACTTTTAAATAACAGTTCCTCCCCTTTTACTCTTGGCATTGCTACAGATGAATAACAGAATATTGGATGCTTGCTACAGATCCTTGGGCTGTTCCATTTGCAAAAAAAAACTTGAGCTCTTTTAAAGCAGCATGTCATAGTTCCAGCAGAAAATATACCACTACTGAAGTTTCATGTTAATAGCTGGATAAACCCATGGATCTGGCCAGGTTTTGTTTTCATTTTTACGCTGGAACTGTGAAAGTTTCTCATTTATATTCTGTAAGAAGCAACTAATAAACCTGTCTCTGATCAAGTGTGTTAATTTCAAATCTGAAAGTTGAAACCGTTAATTATGCTGTGAGGGAAACATTCTGGAAAAAAAAAACAACCCAAATTCAGAAATTTTTAGCCATATGTAAAAGTAGCATTCAACTGTAAATGGTAAGAGGGATCACACAAGTGTTACCAGAAGCTTCATACTCCATTCAGACTTGTTTCAGTGACACTTAAAAGTTAAATGCAGCATATCTATTAGGTTTTCCTCCTGGCCAAAGCCTGGTAATCATATCTTAAACAAATGTATTCAATACTCTTCTTTCAGGCCAGTTATGGATTGAATCATTCATTAACTCTGGAAGCCTTCTTCAGGTTTGCTGAAAAACTTACTCTTTTAGATTTCTAATGATTTCTAATTAGATTACTAATGACTACAATATTGAGTTACTATCACTTTATTTACTGGAGATATTTTTTTCCTAGCGTATACAGTATTTTGAGTGCTCTGTCAGGAGTTTTCAATAGCAGCAAGTGCCAAGTTCAGAACTCAGAGTTCTTAAAAAATGGAATTAAAACCAGCTCAATACCCCCTACAAAAACAGGAGAAACAAATATTTTTCTGGGACCACTCACTGGACAATGCATTCCCACTTGCAACCAAAACTTTTGGTACAAAACAAATAGTTTCATTAAATGGAACTGGAACGCAGCATTAGTTTGGGAAAGCACAGCAACAGAGTGTGAAACCATTTAAAAAGTAAGTAAGTAAAATATACCCCCAAACAGGGTTTAGAACAACTGGTTGTTGGTAGCACCCCAAACACATTTGGACAGGCTCCCCTCCAGGCTGCAGGAGAAAGCACTACTGCACTTCTTGTCACCTGCACTGCCTGCTCAGATCTCTCCTACTGGGTGATCTTTGTAGCTGAAATGTCATCTCTGCGTGGGGCCAGCCTGGCCTCAGCACTTCTATAGGTACTGTAATGGATTTTTGTGGTGCTGAGTAGGTGTCTCCTGGGGCATCCACAGAGACGCAGTCCATGCTGTAGCTGCAAAATAAGTCCAGGCACTCATCCAATCTGTTGGTGCTGGAGAAAGGAAGATCTCAGGACAGCTCATTTAGATCCTGAAGTCTTCTGTAAACTTCTCACTACCTCCCACCATGCTTCCAAGCCTCTCTTTTCACTCCTGTCCTTATGCTTTGGAGCAGGCTTAACAGAATAGTAGAGTCCAGTCTACTGAAGATACATTTCTGTAATTAGGCAAAGGCTCTGAACTCTTGTTGACATCCTTAGTGCATCCTCTGGGCCACACATGGCCAAGTTGGAGTAGAGAATATGCTTCCAATCATTACTCAGAAAAATAACATACCAAAAGCCCAATAGTCAAAATTCAAATGGATGTTTGCACTGTCACAGGGCTTGTTATTTGTTTTGCCTGTTCTGTCTCTTCTTGCAGTTCTTCAATATATGAACAGATTTTCAGCTGTCATCTATATTCAGCAAACTACATCAAATAACCATTGCAATTAAACTTAGCCACATTTTCCTTTAAAGTTGATTTAGATTGCATTGTGATAATTTTGGATATACTTCTTATAATTTTACACTGATCTATCAAATATATTTATCACTTAATTTTGTGCATGTAGATACCCTTCAAGAGTTCCTCCTTGGTGACTTCTCATCTTGTGGCTATTTTCTTAAGAAAATGTAACTCAAGGCATAATCGTATTAAGAAATACAAGAACAGGGTGATGAGTAAAAAAGTATAATGCAGTTGGAAGAACACTACTTCTAATAATCCAGTAGTTTATTAGTTTGAGAACACTGAGTTAATAAAACGTGAAAAAACAAAATAGATATTGTTCAGTTCTTGATATTGATTTTAATTCCAAATTCTTGTCTTGGCCACGTGTCCATCCTCTACAAAAGTTGCTTACAGAAAATACTCATGTTACAAGTATAATAGGGGTTTGTAACATATAACAGGGGATGTTAAAAGTCTTCTCTGGCTTCATATTTTATGAATATATGCTTTAAGAGAGGCTTGTAGTTTTCAGGGTAAGATCACGGATATCCATAATAAAATACACTGAAAACATACTCCAATTCCTTAGATTGAGGGCTAAATATTGCAGGCTGTGCAATATCAATACCAAGATTTTTGAGCATTTCTACCACTCTCCCCATATGGGTAACAATGAAATACCAGAAAGTTTGGCACAAAGCCAATCTTTTACTGTACTAAATAAAGTCTGATCACATTTCCTACAACAAGAGGGTGACAAGGACAAAAGAAGAGCTGAATATTTTTAAAGTTCCAAAGACTGTGAATCCTTGTTTGTTGGAAGTGGCTTGATTTTTGTTGTCCCATTCCTTTCCATAGGTTTTTTGATAGCTCAGGAAAGAATGAAGTCTCCAAATATAGGCCAGCACATCTGTGGCCCAGATAAGGAAAGTGATAAACAGTCCCATGATAAATGATATCTCAGGGAAGGATACCAGATATCTTGATGAGTACTGAAGAATTTCCATGTGGAGAACAAACGCTATCAGAAAAAAGGAAGGTATGACAAAATCAAAAACATTTCAGGGACATGAGGCAAAAAGGGGAAGATGAGGAAACGCAACAGTTGTCTTTGAAACTGCACTGAAAGTGATTCTTTCCATGTTAATCTTTTTCAACCAGTGTGTCTGTAGCTTTTATTGAAACCTTCACTATTTGCATTGGACTCTGAAAATATTTGAGTTAAGATGGATCCCAAGTGTTTTCTTCCATTGGAATTCTGATATTCTGTGGGTGAAATTGGATATGACTTTACAAGAACTATTAGAAATGCTTTCCTCCTTTCAAAAAACCTCTCCCTCACTTACTGTTTTTCCTTCCCCAACATCAGCAATTGCCAGTAATGCCTATTTTTTCCCACTTTTAAATGTAAATTTTAAAAGAAAATATTTTCAGAACACCAAAATTTCCATCATATGAACATTTAATTCAGAATTTGATGGCAGTCACTTTACTGTCCTCACTACACATAATTCCCATTTAGAAAAGCCTTAACCCTAGAGTTATAGTAGAAGAAGCAGTGCTTACTTTAGTATTTTTCTTCCTTAATCCAAGATAAATCTCTATAATTAGAATTGATTGCTTTTTAAAGGAACAGAAATGGCAAGTGGCTCTATCTTAAATTAAAAGATCTATTACCTTTGGTCTTCTAATTCTTCTCAGCAGTGTGTTGTCTCAGGAGGCACTTTCTCATCCTTATGAAAACTAACTTACTGTAGGTGTAGAGGGAAAAACACATCATTGGATTCATGTACTAAGTGACTGCATAAGGAAGATATATACAAGTTTAGAGCAATGGAAAATAGTTGCCAATTATGTCATGTATGAACATTTTATTAAAAAATTTCTGTAGCATAAGCTATTCATCAAATAAGACATTTTTATTGAAGGCTACATTTTCATTCCCTCATGCAAATGGGACATTGGAAAGTAAAAAGTAGACACTCACCATTTCTGCTTTCATGAGTTGAAGGCCTAAAAGCTTAGTGGCACTTCTGGTACACCACCACTTTGTACAGCCATACCCCAGAAACCCTCATGGCTAGCAGGAAAAAGTGGCGTGCCCTGCCAGGATATCGTGGCATCTATTTTCAGTTAACTGTTCATTGTTTTTGCTCCCAGGATTTTCTTTTTTCCTGTGTCCTATAAGCTTCTCTTTTTAACTTCACTGTGTTACTGCCCCTTTCTGTCCTGCTCTTTACGTGGCTGTGGCTTTAAATCTGGACCTTAATGATCCTCTGATTTTGTATGCTCATCAGTCTTTCTTTTCCTAGACAGACAAGCAGCAGATGTCCTAAGGTCTGCCAGATGATTTGAGGTTTTCAAGACCTGTCACACTCTGGAATCAGTGAACACTGGCAGCATGTACAACAATAACAATGCTGGAAGCTATCTGTTAGCTGATGCTTTGATTACAAAGTCATTTATATAACAGTAACCAATCCCACTTGTCTAACTACTCACAACAATTGGTGGATAGTATGTACCATATTAAAAGACCTGGATCCAAACCAGTCCAGCTTTCTTTTACCCAAGGTAAAAAAAAAAAAATGTACCTAACCAAATGAAACATTGCTCAAAAGCAAAAATAATTCTCTCACTGGTCCCTCCTCCAAATGGTTAGTTTTACTCATTCTGACAATTATTTCATCTAGGTAATGTAATACATTCTATATTTCAATGCCTTCTGGTTTTCAGACCTGTATGCATTGCCCTTTAAAATTACACTGTACAACCACACACTAGCATCCGCTGGAGGGATTTTAGAAGTCATCAACAGGCCAGATAGCTTATGGTTGCTGAACACAAGGTATTTTGACTCTCCTGGCTAATTCCACTTATTTCAGCAGAGCTGTGCCAACAGTGAATCTGAGCCCTCTATCTAAATTTAATCTGTTCATTACCTCCAAAGACTATTGCAAATAAATAGGCAATCAAGTAGCTAGAAGGACAGAAAAGAGGGATACGGTGTATAATAGGTAACCTTACAGAAGACAATCAGAGCACTGATTCCTTTCCTTCCAAACAGCAGACAATAACAGTTCAAACTAATCACGATTCAAATTTTCTTTTCTACATTTAATTGATACTCTGGAGACTTTATTCAGCTCACTCTAAATCAGTCCCTTGGTAATTGACTTCACCGATAACTGGATCAACCTGCAGGTAAGAGCTGGATTGGGATCTGTAGAGCATAAAGCCCTCTGCCTTACAGAGCAGCGAAAGCTGCTCCAATACATACACAGTGTAAGCAATTGTTGAGAAAGGTTTCAGATGCCCCGACAATATATTTTACCTTGAACTGGTAAAACAAGCTCAATGTTTACCCAGTCTTGGCTTCTTCACTGTTGCTACATTGAGAGTGACACTTGTGAAATGGATATCTTTCCTCAGGGAATGAAGTTAAGAACAATTCCGTTTACAAACTCTAGGCTAAAAAGGACCTTTCGGGTAATGCTTCCAGTGAGGACTGACTGGGATGTCTCTTTACCTGGAGTACACAACCCACCTCTACGCTCCTGTGGACTCCTGCCACCTGTCTGATACTTTCTAGTCATTACCAAATAAAATTCTATCTATTTAGAAAATTTCAATAGACATCATAATTTAAAAGACCTTCCAAAGACATAGCAGAATGTGTCTTTGGGTCAAAGAAGAATCTTATCTCACTATGGGTTCTAAATCTGTAAGTTTTTCTAAGGAATGGAGTGTTGAAATCTGATTGCTGAGGCTGTGCAACAAGAATGAAAGCTAAAGAGAAAGATTAAAGATGTTTAAAGTTCAGATATATCTTTACTATCTTTCTCAGCACATTGACATAGGGATTAAATACAGTTTCTCAGAAAAGTGAAAAAAGAATTTTAACAGAGTCTAGTCAGAATTAGGTAATGTAAGGATTGTTATCCTCACACCTAAAAGAAGCATATTCTATCATGAAACAGAATAGCCCTTGAGGCAGGATATTCAGTAATAACATTTCTAAAAGTGCCTGTTTATTTTTGATCAGACTTCAGAATGCTGGGGGTTTTTTTATACTCTTCAGGGAAACATGTATTAAATTTTGGTGTCCTTGTCCTGTTTTCTCTATCTTCAAACTGTTCTCCTTCAGAAATTGTATTTTTTTTCTTCTGTCCTCATACTAAATATCTATAGTGCCATACAAAGCTCTTCCATCTTACAACAGCAGTGGAGATCAATCATCTAATGTGGGGCGTGAACCTCCATTTTACTAGAGCATCTTGGCCAAACCATTTAGTCTTTGGGAGCTCATGTACACGACCCTAACGTATGGCTAATGACAAACAAATGATTTAAGTTCACTGGAAGAAAACCGTAACTCTTGTCTGCTGCAGCTACTCTAGAAACCTGCAGCATAAATTTCATGAGTAACCCGGAGGGGTAGGGGCAGGCATAAGTAGAACGAACTCAGAGTGGCCCAGGTCTACACAGCATTTCTCTTAAGCTAATATGATTTTTCTTTGTAAGGCTATCAGATACCCTAATATGGGTATTTGATCCTTTGAATAGTTCCATTTTCTGCCTAATCTTTCATAATGGAGTTAATTCCCAGCCTTTCCCATGGTTGTTTTTAGCAGTTGGATACTCTATAAGAAAAGGTGTGGGGGATAATCGAGGAGAAAAATGGCGAATTGTAAAAAAGAGAAGGGCATTTTAGTGTAAAATACATTTGCATTTCAAAAGATTAGAGTAAATCATGTGCACTTAACTGGCACTTGTTTTTTTAATTTAATTAATGCTAGAAAGACACTTTAAGACATAATGCTCTAAAGGTGCTTGGAAGGAAAAAAATTGTCCCCCAACTGTCTGATGTGAAGAGCCCCTGGGTGACACTCAGAGTAATGCACTTTTTGAGCACTTCAACTTACTAGTGTCTTTCAGCGCTTAATTAACATAATTCGACACAATTATAGATATAAACACTTCATAAGTACTTGGTACTAGGAGTGTCAAAAAAGTGTTGATCTCCATCAGTTTATACTGGAAACAAAAAGCTCTAGCACAGTACTCAAACAAGTGCTTAGAACTGTTCCACACTATTAATAACATACAAAGAAACACCAAAAAGAAGAAAAAAAGTGTTTTCAGAGTGTTCTCTGGATAAACTCTTTAAAGATTTTACACATCCACATAGCAGGCTACCTAAAACAATTAAAATCGTATGAAAAGCACAGAGTTACTCAATTCTGCTGCTCAGTAACTCAATAACCAGCTGCAATGACTGGGTGAGTAAGTCAGCAGCTTTTGGGGAAAAAGAGGAAAACCAAAAATGATGCCATTCAGAATAACAATTATCACCTTATCTATCATACTTACGTATTAGACCTTCTGAAGGAGGATTGAGAATATGTAGGCTGGTATGTAGCACAGGCCCAAGTCATAGTGTTTGAGGCAAGTCTGACATCAGGTATGCTGTGTGACACTGTACCTTAAGAGTTTTTTTCTGTTTATGCTCCTAACTTACTTGAAAAAATATTTTGGAAAAAAAAAGCCCACGTGAAACGCACTGTTTATTTTCTTGACACACATAGCAAGTCCTCTATTTGCTTAATGCGCACAAGAGTGCTTCTTTTGAAGAGAAATGTTCTCCCAGAAGATACTGCTGAGGACAGGTTCCAACAGGCAGAGTTTGGCCAGCAGTGAAGCCACATCAACTGCCTGCTACACACGCTCCATTTCTTATCTGAGCAACAGATCCAGGTTTTGTGCTGAAAGTTTGTTCTGTTCAATGGGGAAAGCAGGAACAGCACAAAGCTTAGGTTTGCTCACAGGACACTGCAATATCACCTCTCCCTCTCTTTTGATCCACGGATTTTCTTTTCATGAAAAGAGTTTTTAATTATTAACTTTTGAATTAATAACTTCTGTGCAGTCCAAAATTGCAAATCAGGGTGAGGACTATGTTTTGTGTAAACATACGGTAAAAGGATCTGTTTCTAAAGAGAAATAAAAAGTAAAAAAACCCAGCGTGCTTTTTTCTCTGTTCCCTTCTTTTCATATTTATAATTTAGCACGCATTTACTCAAGTCAGAGGCTGTTTTGCAAAGTGAGTGAAGCACATAAGCCCTGATATATATTATCTCTTTGTATGTGAGGTAGGTCAGCTAAATTTATGAATATTTCACCTGACAGTCACATTAATCATCTTAACACATTGCAATCTTTTTGCCAGTAAAGTGGAATGACAATTGATCATATTAAAGATCAGTCATCACGTTAAGATACTATCTATGTAAACTAAAACAAACAAAAAGAAAATGTAAAAGGTGACATTTTCAAAGTCATAACTTACTTTCACTAGGGTTAGCACCTAACTGCTTTTGAAAATAACCCATTAGAAATTGTCCCTATTTACCTTGTGTCCTGGTTTCAGCTGGGTTAGAGTTACTTTTCTTCCCAGGAGCTGGCACAGTGCTGTGTTTTGGATTTAGTAGGAGAAGAATGCTTTTATACTGTCCACTAGAGACTGGAGCAGCAGTTTTCCTGGAA
>VYZW01057770.1:16544-27031 GCA_013401315.1 Balaeniceps rex | reverse complement strand
AAGCCCGCCCTATTTCCCTTTTTTTTTTTTCAGAAGCTGCACTGTACCAGTGATACTTAATAAGGTTTAATTGCATTGCTAGCCTTCCACAGGAGGGTAAGGGATGCTGCTTAAGGATCCTTAAAACTGTACCAGCACTATATCTTTTGAACAAGTTTTATTTTAGGTACTCTTGAGAAGAGATGGTTTACAGCACAGAAAAGCCTGCAGCCAACATCAGATAGCCAAACACTGCACATAGCAAGAACTTAAAAGCACCCCAGTGGTTTTAAACATTACTAGGTCCATACAGCCTTATGAAACAGATAAGCAAAAAGTGTCTTCATTCAACGCAATTTGTCTGGTATTATCATTACTGGCAGAGGCTGCTTTCCACTGAGTACACTTGCGTAATGCTATTCCTAGAACGTATAAGTGAGAGTTATCTAGGTATCGTATTATGTGGTGATATCAGCAGAGAGTTTACACAATCGATGCAATTAGAGAAGGAAGCATTTTAATCTAAGTGAATGAAAGGTAAAAATGCACAATACATCTTTGCTGTATGTGCAGAACAGATGCCTCACTGCACTTTGCCCCAGATAGAAAATATGAACGTTAGATTTGTTGGGATGTTCTTACTGATTTCAGTTGTTTTGTAATATAGAAAAGTTTCCACGTGTTCTAGTAAAACCAACAGCAACTAATTGCATTACGGTAAGCATTATTGCTTATTCATAGTAGAAAAAGATCACTGTGTAAATTTACATTTGCTGTTAAGTAAATTAAG
This sequence comes from Balaeniceps rex, assembly GCA_013401315.1. Taxonomy (NCBI): domain Eukaryota; kingdom Metazoa; phylum Chordata; class Aves; order Pelecaniformes; family Balaenicipitidae; genus Balaeniceps; species Balaeniceps rex. Next base: position 26,262 of record VYZW01057770.1, on the reverse strand, counting down.
CAACACCTTGTCCTAAGAAAATTTTCCTTTCTACTTTAAAAAAAGTAAGTGACTTAAATAATTGTTTTCAGCAAGTAGATTAATTCATTCACAACCAGGAAAATTAAAGCCTACGAGCTTCCACTGAACTATCCATCTATTTCCATCGTGTGGAAAAACTGAATAAGCTGCATAAAGTTTTGTATGCATAGCCACAAAAGATCCTATTATGGTCCAAATGGCTCTTATATTAGGTTTCATTCAGGATTCCTTTGATTTGTTTGTATTTTAGTACATGCCAGAACACACCTTGAGATACAAATTTTACTATATATCTTTAAGAGCCAAGAAAGGTCAAAAGCAAAACACATGACAAGTGACAAGTTGCAAGCAGGAGGGCTTCAGCCTTGGATGTTATGAAACAGAGTCTTGTGCATGACTACTCAAGACACATCCATGGAATTTCAGGATGAAATGCTTTTTGAATCCTAAAAGCCAGCATCCATTTCTTTCTGCTTTTACAGACCTAGCTTTTGTAACTGGAAAGAGCCACAGCCAGTTATGAAATGGGAAATAATAACAACCACCACCACCATGATAAAATAGTTAGGGCAATCAAGAGAAACACAGATGACCATCATTTACAAATTAACCATATTAATCAAGTACATTGTAATTAATGACATGGTAGCATGTATACATGGCAACCTCTGAAAGGAAAAGAAATCCCAACTAAATTTAGAGAACATTCATGAATAATACATTACTTAAACACAAATGATACCCATCTTGACAGCCTGCCTTACCATATTTAAACAATTGTTTTCATCCCTATGCTTTCAGTCAAACTGGAGTTATAACAGAAGGCAAAGAAAAAAGACATTGCAGAAGTTACTTCATTTTTAAGAACTTTTGGGCTGACAAAGCCTATTTACACTCTAAAAATCTAGGCCTTAACTATGAGGGAAACTTTTTTCAATATAAACCAATAGATAGTCACTAACTTCAAGTGAGTTTCATAGATTAGCACAATTCAAGAATCTAGTCCATCTATGTTCTTTAATTAAATACATTTCCCAGTCACAACTTGCAATCAGTTTTCTATAACACAGTGCAAGTGTAAACCTGCTAGGAGAGGAAAAAAATTCTGCTTATAGGAAAAGCCAATTGGCTTATATATGTGTGTATTAAAACACCACGGCACTTAAGCAATAATGTTGTCCCTTAACATGCATTATAAGCACTCATATTCTCTGAGGAAAGCATACAACAAATAAGCACCTTTTTTTATACTGTAACTTGAAATCACTCCATGCACTGATGACACCATCTTCTACCTTATTCATTCTTCCACTCTAAAGTAAGACTGTTCTCAGACTCCCAGCTACTTTTACACTTTTAACAGTAGTTACACACTTCATTCTATATCAATGAGTCTGCACAAGAGTGCATAGCATAATCCATGTATTACTCACCAAGTTTAGGCAATGGGCTATGGAAACCCAGCAATAAAATCCGAACAATGAAATTCATCCTTACTCGAGTGTGAGGTTTTGGCAATTTTTTTTTTTTTTTTAATAAATCATTGGGATTTTCTTATGACATCCACATTGGCAGATGACTTTCAACTATATTCTGCCACCTTGTAACTGATCACATAGCCATACACATTATTTGAACAATCTGGAGCAAAGAGAGTATGCCTTTTGCATTTGAAATGTGTATTATGAGGTTGAATAACAATTTCAGATATTATTTTAATAAGGACACCAGAATGACTTGAATTCATCCCGGATTTATCCTGTTGGGGGAAGGGGAAGGATTCTGACACAAGGCCCCGAAACAAAATTCAAAGAAGGGACAGTGTGTATCAAGCATACCGCTACAGTGCTAATTCAACCCTTTCTGACAATGAGAAAAATCAAATGCTCATTAATAAGGATCAGCATCATTTAGCATTATCATCACGGGAGATTCAAGGACATCAAAACACCAAAGTATTGAGAAATATTGGACCTTTCTGGCAAAATGTCAGTGGGACTTACACAGGTTAGAACAGAGGTGTTGCTCTCTTTTCCCCACCCCCACTAGCCCTTGGGTCTTCAGTTAATCTTGTCTCACTGTAGGGTAGTAAATCCCCAGGGGGACTCATCCTAAATGAGAGGCCGTAGCACAAGGTGGTGTTGAGAACCAGGAATTCCACCATTGTCTTTTCTCCTTTCTTCATTTCTCCCAAGGCAGAGGACTGCCTACAGGGTCAGCCCAGCACAGTCCCCTTCCCGGACCCCACAGATTCCCACCAACCTCACACACAAAACTCTGCTTGGACACTTTCCTGAAGAAAGAAAGGGGACACATTTATACACACAGACCTCCCCATCTTCAATCCCCACCTGCTAAAACAGTGAAGTCCTGTAGGTGGGACTGACCAGATCCTTCTTTGGGGGTGAAAGTTTGGGAGGTAGCCCGGGGTGAGGTGGTACTTAACAGCAGCAGGACTAGTATTACAGACAATAAGGGGACAAGCAGTTCTCCCAGTCAGTAAGCACTGGTGGCACACTAGTATCACTTACACTTGGGGACACACCTGGGCATGGTAAAAAGGAGGAGTAGAAGAAGAAGGGAGTATATTATGGCTGGTCTTTGCTTTTTGGAAGGGCAGATGAAAGGTCTACAAAGTTTCACTGTAAAGGAATGCTCTTCAAAGGAGAGTTCAAGACAAATAAGATTTTGTCAGCTCTAACTACAAAATTGGAGGGGGGAGTAGCAGAAAGGTATTCTGCACTTATTACTGTAACATATTACAATTTTTCAACTAGAGAGTAATCCTAAGCAACAGAAATATGGATTCATTTTCCCTTCCAAGTAAACTGGGAAAAAAGTTAAGGGATTGTAAAAATCTAAAATTAACCCATGTTAAAGTATGAGCCTTTTAGTTAATTTCACCACTTGTTAAGAGCTGAAGGTCTTAGTCAAGCACCTTGAAACAGGAAGCTAATGATCACCTCTCTCTCCTCTCAGTTTCAAGGCCCAGCCACTCCAGGGAAGCTGGGATAGCATCCCTCTCCCAAAGAGAGAAAACAAAATTCTTCTCCAGGCCACCTACTGCGCACCCTCTGCAACACCGCACGGATCTACCGTCTCTGCTAGCATCTCAACTTGGGTTTTAAGAAAGCAGAAATACAACCCTCAGGAAAACCAAGTCACAGACTGAGGCGTAGTCCTCCAGCAAACCATGCCCGCAAGCCTGCCACGTCCAGGTGTGACTTACAGATGCAGGTGAAGGCTCACTGGCAAGAGCTCAGTCACCTCTTCACGAAGGTCCCGGGGGGGGAAGCAGGGGGGGGATTTTTCCTCCATTGTCCTGGAGGAACAGCGGGTTCACAGCACACACACAAAGCTGGCCCGGGCTTCCCCCGCCTCTCACTCACGCTCCCTCCTGCCTCCCCGCAGCCGCCGGCAAACCCAGACGTGCCAACGGCGGGTACCGCGGAGAGCCGGCCCGACGCCGGCAGCGCCGAGGAGCCTTTGTCCGGGGAGGGCAGCGGCTGGACAGGGGCCGACCAGGAGCCCCCGGCACCTGAGGGCAGCGAGCTCAGAGACCCTCCCTCGCGCGGCCCGGCCTCACACCGCCCGCCGGCCCCNGAGGCTCTGCGCTGCCGCCGCGCCTGGCAGGGACAGCGGCGCCAGGCAGCGCCTGAGGAGAACAAGGAGAGCGCCCCGCACTCACCGCCGCTACCGCCTCCTCCGGCCCCCAGCACCCCAGCAGCAGCACCAGGCAGCCGGCAGCCAGGCTATGGCTCCGCCACCGCGGCTCCATCCTGCCCGCTCAGGAGCTCCAGAGCTGGCCCTACGGCGCGGGCATAGCCCGGCGGGGCAGCGCGGCTCCCTGCAGGCGGCTCTCGCCAGCCGCCCCGACGCCAGCGCCAGCGCCCGCCCCTCTGCCGCACTCTCCCGCTTCTCCCGGCTCAAGTCCTCCCGGGACTACTTGCCCCACAGTATTCATCCGCACCGTGGGCGGGCGGGTGGCCGGCGGCGGAGGGTGCGCGCCTGTGGTGTGCGGGGCAGGGTGCGCTGCCGCCCCGCTCTGAGGGGGCCACGATTCCCCACCACCACCACCCCCCTTCCTCCCGGGCGCCGGGGTTTTGTCGGCTCGAAGGGCGGGCGTCCGCCTCTCCCCGCCCCGTACCTCCACCGGGCGGGCAGCCGCTGGACCCCGGACTATTTTCTCCGGCGGAGGCACCTCGGTGTGTGAGGACAGAGGGAGCTGTTGGCAGTGCCGGGTCGCACCTCAGGAGGGGCGTGGGGCGGTGAGGGGCGCCGGGCGCGGCTCGCCCGGCTCAGCCCCATCCCGCCCGGCTCCGCTCAGGTGCGACGCCTCGGCGAGGACCGCGCGAACTTTCTGCCCGGGCACGCTCTGGCACGGCGTGGCGCGCAGCGGCGCGGGGAGCGGAAGGCGGCGGGCACCCTGAGGGGGCCGGGGCGCCGTGGAGAAGCGGCGGGAAGTGCGCTGTGACCGACCACGCACGGGCAGCGCCGGCGAGGCCAGTCTGGCCGCTCCCCCCAGGGCACGGCACCCTTGGTCCTCCGTTGTAGGAGGGGAAGGAGCCGGCGCAGCGGAGGTGAGCGGCGGCGGCCCCCGCCGTGCCCAGCCCGGGGCCTCGCAGGGGGCCTGCCCGCCCTGAGTGACGGCGGCGGGCCCTCCTCTTCCTCCGGCGGCGCGGAGCCGGCGCCCGTGCGGGCGCAGCGGCGCGTAACCAGGCTGCGTCCTCTCCGCCTTCCCTGCAGGCTGCCTGAAGCATGGGCCGCGGCTGCGCCCCAGCCCCGCCGGCCGTGGGGCGCGCAGGGTGAGTGCCGAGGCGCGGCGGTCCCCTCCCCGCGGTGCCCCCCGGCCCCGCGGGTGACTCTGTCCCTTTGCCTCTCTGCAGGGTGCTGGTGCTGGTGCTCCTCTGCCTGGGTGCGGAGCTGGCGAGTGGGGTAAGTGTGCAGGTCCCGGCCGCGCCTGTGCCTCGCTGCTGGAGGTAGACGCGCCTAGGCAAACCTGTCGGGGTTTGGGCATCCTTCGGCCAGAAACCAGACACCCTCCCGCCCCTCTCAGAAAGATGTGGGGTTTTTTTTTTAATTGCCGTACACCTGTGCTCCGAAGTTCCTTTGTGCTTTTCGCCTGCTCGGCTTTGATTAGTTTTTGCAAAGTACGCTGGGGTGAAAGACCGTCTGTATTCAGCGTAACAGCTTTCTGTGTCTGAAAGGATGATCAGTATCTCTCCTGGCAACTGACTGCCTTTCATTATTTTTTAGCCTCTTCGCAAACCTTTCTGTCAAAAGCTGACCCTTTAGATCCTTTCTTGCAAGGGATCCAACCCATAACACCTCATAACTAAGTAAAAGTGATGTGAGAAATTAAAGGATTAGGCTTTTAAGTGTTCATGACTGTGAATTAGTAAATGTGTTTTAAATTCCAAGTTGGCATACAGAAGCAATGACTTTATGATCTGTCAATCTGACAAATTTATGATATAAACACAGATTTTCTCTTGCTGTTCCTAATTAATGTTTAAACAGATTAGTAAGGGATCACAGACTTTTTGAATGTTCATAATTTTTCTTTTTTTGGTGTTGTAGTAGATTTTCTGCAACTGGGATGCTGAAATTGTTAGCCCACTCAACTGTGCTATAAGAGTCCTTTGGAAAATCTGTAGCCTAAATTAAGTGTCCAACTGATGTACAGTCAGCAGTTAAACAAAATCTCTTTGTTATATTGTGATGTAAATTAAGATTGTACAATACGCTAATCTTTGTGGTCCGGATTTTATAGCACATGTGCTATAATGAATTTATGGAAGTAGTTAGTGTAATATGTTTTAAGCACGTTTATTTTAATTCAACTTCTAACAGACTTCTAACAAAAACAGTTCAAACATGGGTTCTTTACTTGTCAGCCAATGTTTTCATACTGCTTTTGCTACTCTTTTGATTAAAATTTTAAGGATTTAGTACCTTCCTGTGCAACTGAGAAGAAATCTTTTGAAAAGGCTTTAATAGCAGAGGGGTTTATACTTTTCAGAAATATGAAAGTCTTGGTTCTGCTTTGCACTTTTTATAATCAATTGCACTAGTAGAATTTCATCATCCTGATCAGGTGGTAGTTACAAGCTCTAATCTTCTCAAAGATTAAAAGATTAGACAATGTGGGAAGCTGTGAGAGTTTCTTTTCATGTTTTTTTCTTCAACAAAACCAAGAACTGTTCTTCCGAGTGTTCTTGCTGCAGTGGAGTCTCTGTGGAAATGACTTTTATAAAGCAAGTATTTTCAAGGCTTTTTGAAACAAATGCGGTACACTTTGCAGTCATTTTTATAAATTCATGCAATATGTCAGTGAAATTATTCCTGATTGATGCAGATGTAACTGACAGCAGGTTTTTAATTGTTTGGTCCAATTTTGCTTCATATCTGTTGGAAAGCGGTCAGATTTTTTGTTAGTTCCTTGACGTGTTTCATTGCCCATAAAGGGACTTTGTTGATTTAACTCTGTTGCAACGAGTAAGATTAATATCTATATGCCATTTCTAAGTCTTCCTGCCAGTTTTCTTCAGGGTTAGAAAACAAGCAAAATCTTTGTTGTGTAATCAGTCTAAAATCATGAAAAAGAACTAGAAATAGGTCCTTAAAATACTTTGGTTTTGTGCTTTATATGTCTAAGCAGCTAATGCATTTAATTATTCTTATTAAAAATGCTGTCAAACATGCTCAACAGCAAACATACAACTATGTTAACTTTTCAGATACAGTAGTAGGTAAATGACTTTCTGGTATTGCTGAATTAAAACCACACCCTAACACCTTCCAGCATGAAGTAAGCTGTTAAGAGAAAATACTAGCGATTGAAATTGTTTTTGTGTTAAGCAGAGCTTTTTTAGGAAAAGCAGGATATCTGAAACATTTTTTAATAGTCCTCTGCTATATAATTTGAAGTAACTGAGCATAATGAAGTACAATGTTAACAAAATGAGGTTAAAACTTTAGGTTAATAAGGAATAATAAAACTTCTAGAAGACTATTCACAGAGACAGTCAACTATTAAAGCACTTGTTGCTGAAGACGATGTGATTTATAACTTTGTTCATCTTCTCTTTCTTTCAATTAATCTCATTTCAATAACTTATCTGCTATAAAAGAAACATTCTAAAATATTGTACCAAGTTGTTGAGCATTCTTCAGGAATGTTACTGTGGACGTGACCAGTAGGCAGTGGCTGGCATGTCAGGCCAGCATCTTGAATAAAGTTGTATCAAAGATGGCTTTGACTCAGAGGTCTCAATTACAAGGTGTAGTCATCCCTCCCTCTGTAAGAATAGGATTTTAAAGTGTATCAGAATTAATCTCTCAGCTTGTACTTATTTTTCCTGCATAGAAATGATGATATATTTTGAATGGCAGTACAAAATGAGTCTTGTAATGCAATCTATGTTTTCTTGAGCCAAGTGTTGAAAACATGGATGACTTGCTGTTACACATGGGGTTACTTTGCAGAGAGATCATTACCTCATTTGTAGACCAATTGCTGATAGTGGCCTAAGAGTTTCCCCTAACAGCTTTCAGCTGAAGTCACTGAGAAACTATGCTTCATTCATGTTTTCAATCTTTTAGTATCAGTAATTTGCATTAATCATGAACCAGTAGGGTCAGTACAAGATGCTGTGCAAGCATAAACCAGAAATTAAGTACTATCTTCAAGACCTTCATTACACTGTAAGACAAATGGCAAAAGTTGGCCCAGAGCTGGGGGAGTAAGACAAAATGTTGGAGCAGTGCTAGAGAGGCAGGTGTTTGCCTTAGCTAATCACTGTCTGCCCCTGAGGCTTTTCCAGGCTACAGGGCAAAATACGTTTTTTAGGAGAGGGACTTTTAAAAGGATAATCAGAGTTTTGCTGATGTTTCTGGGATGTTCCTTCATAAATGTGAGTTAGAGCATGAGATGGAAATGGTCACAAAGTCTAGAGACAGCCTCTTGCAAAGACATTTGAGGTTCTCATCTCTTCCCAAAACTCTCAGCTGAGCTGCATCAGTCCTAGCACTCATTCTGTGCCCACTTGAGAGTGTACCTGACATACAGGTGAGATGATAACTCCTCATTTATTTCCTTTCTGCCACTGTTAGCTAGTTGAGCACACCTGGAATATGTATTAGTCTTGGTGTGATATCCTTAGGAACTACTGTTAGGACTTATTGTTAGACATGTTCTCTTGGAACAACTGAGCTTTCAGGTAGAGTTCAGTTAGCTTTTATTTTATGAGTCTGGACTCATAAAATAAAGTGTACTATTGCAGCTCTTCCAACTCTTCTGGGTGGTTGTGTTTTGGTTTTGTTTTTTTTTTTTGCTAATAAATGTGCAGATTAGCTAGAGATACCCTCTTTTTCTACTGCTTAGTATCTTGTTCAGCAGAATGTCTACAGTATCCAAGTAAGGCAAATAAAAACTACATGCCAAAACCAGTTCTGGGCATTCTGCTCTATTTTGAGTAACTGAAGCTCTGCTAGTTTATGACAAGCTAGCCCAAGTGATCTTATTTTTCTCTTAATATGTCCCAGGTTTTCTGTGTGTGTGGTTTTTTTTTTAATCTATGATACAAATGTTTCATAATGTCTTTTCATTTAATATGTACTGGACCAACTTAATTGAACCAAGCTCATTGTTTTCAGTGGCCTTATGCCAAAAATAAATTTTGTCCCAGAGCTCTGACAGAGGGGAAAAAATAGCTGTTTAATTATGGATATTTAAAAACAGAGTTGCAGCTCTCATCATTCTGCTTTCCACAATTCAGTTTCTGCAAATATGATCTTATCCATTAAGACCTATTTAAACATTTTTTTGTTTCTTTGCCGTTTTAATCGGTATTTGTAAGTAGTAAGTATAAGAAGTAGAAGTATAATCTTTCTGTAGTTTGACTTTTACAGCTGTAATATCTTTACATAGCAGTAAGCTTTATCGGGAAAGAAGTAATATCTGTAGTAAAGTTACTTGTGTAAGGAAGGAACCTACAGAATTAAAGAAAGAACATAAAATGCAAACCTAATCTTGTAAATCTCAGGATTTGTTTACTGGATAAGGCAACTTCTAATCTGTAAGAATGCACAGGTGTAGAGGCACTTGTTTGGTGAAGATTCACATACTGCGCTGAGAATGGCCATTCTGCAAAGGTCAACTTTGAATAATAATAGGTCTATAGCAAAATAATGAGAATTATTCCCTGGTTCTGTAGCAAAATAAAGAGAACTAAGCAGACAGTTCATAACAGTGCTAATTAGCTAGCCCTTGCCAAGACATGTTGAATTTTATGGAAAATTTTCATTTAAAGCTGAATATCCCTTTCTCTCCCATCTGAACAAAGAATTGTTTATTTGCTGAATATTTTCTGGGTGCTAAAGATAATTGAGCGTAAAATGTGGCATTTTATTTTGCACTCAGATACTGTGTTAGGGCACAGCAGCTATCAAACGAAGTAATGCGTGTGCTAGTGTTCTGAAGAGCTTTTTTCATATCATTATCCATTTAAGGTTGTGGCCACCTTTTGAATAGGTGTGAGAGGCATTGTGTGACCTGAAGAAGTGTTTTATTTCCCCTTCTGGACAAGCCAGCTTTACTGCCAGCCACCATGTTCCCCTGACTTAAGAACTGCTATTAGTAAGTCATGCTGGTGTCCCTAAAGTAGGCAGGGGATTTTATGGTGGGGCTTCTCTA